>JAOUQT010296484.1:0-16649 GCA_025769995.1 Xyliphius kryptos | reverse complement strand
GCCAGTACACCAGGAGACATGGAGGGGGCTGTAGGAGAGAACATCCGCCGCCTCATCAGGAGCATGCCCAGGCGTTGGGAGGTCATATAGGCACGTGGAGGCCACACACACTACTGAGCCTCATTTTAACTTGTCTTTAGAAATTTTTACTGAAGTTGGATTAGCCTGTCGTGATTTTGTACAGGGGCTTATTTTGCATATAGTCCTATTATCAGGAATTCTCAGTCCTCTGCCTAAATCTCCTGGTATGGCCGCATATCCAAGTTAAGGGTGTAATTGGGCTAATTGGTTGTTAGGACATACTCGCTCAATTGTGATGCACAGCTAAATGGGAGCCCAACATTCTAGGTTGGTTTAGTATCAGAAGCATCAGCAGTTGTTTACTTGCTAAAATGCTCAAAATGTCCAGAAAGAACAGCTTTATTTAGAGACCAGTCAGTCCATTGTTGTGTTAAGGAAGGAAGGCTACTCAATGCGAGATGTTGCCAAGAACCTTAAAATATCTTACCATGCTGTCAAATACTCCCTTGACACAAGGGAGTATTTGAGTGACACAAAATGGCTCTAAAAGAAAAAAGTGAGAGGCCCCGATGCACAAATGAGCAAGAAGACAAATATTTTAGAATGTGCAGTGTGAGAGAACGACGCCTCACAGTCTGTCAACTGACAGCTGCACTAATTGGAACGTCAAACACCAGTGTCAGCATCAACGGTCAAGAGGCAACTTCAGGATGTGGGACGTCATGGCAGAATTGCCAAGAAAAAGCCATACTTCACACCTTAAGGTGAAGATAAAACACTGTGATGGGCCAAAGAGAAAGGACATTGGACACTGGAAGACCGGAAGAAGGTGTTGTGGACAAATAAGTCCAAATTTGTGGTCTTTGATCAAACAGAAGAACATTTGTGAGGCACAGGACCAATGAAAAGAAGCATGACTAATGCTTAATGCCATCTGTTAAGCATAATGGAGGCAGCGTGATGGTCTGCGATGCTTTGGAGGTGGTAAAATATAGGGTTTATACAAAGTGAAATGGATCTTAAAGAAAGAAGGCTACCACAAGATCTTGCAACGCCATGCCATACCCTGTAGACAGCGCTCGATTGGAGCCAATTTCATCCTACAACAGTATAAGGACCCCAAACACACCTCCAAATTCTGTTGCAATATTAAAGAAATAAGAGTCAGATGGAATGCTGACTGTAATTGAGTGGCCAGCACAGTCTCCGGATCTGAACTCTATTGAGCTGTATCAAGTCAATCCATGTTGTGTAAGATGCTAGTGGAAGCATGGGGTGAAATCATATCAGATTACCTTGAAAACTTGACAGCTAGGATGCCTAGAGTCTTCCAGGCTGTAATTGCTGCAAAAGGTGGTTTCTTTGATGAAGACAAAATTTGGAGCAGGTATTTTGGCCCACTCGTCATGAGCAAACTGCTCCAGTGTCTCAGGTTTGAAGGGTGCCTTTTCCATGACGGCATATTTCAGCTCCTTTAATGGTGCTCAATAGGATCTAGGCCAGGGCTCATAGAAAGCCATTTAAGAACAGTCCAATGTTTTCCTCTTAGCCATTTTTTATTTTATTTTTTTTAAGCTGTGTGTTTTGGGTCATTATCCTGCTGCAAGACAGTTTTATAAAACTGGGGGGGAGGTGTATTATTTTTTATGTCTATTTTTATACTACTATTTAAAAAAATATTTTAAAAAAATCAAGTTCAGGAGCCATAACATAAATAAAACTATGACTTCATCAAGAGATAATTTTAGTCATTCCGAAGACAAAAAGCATTTTTGCAAAGAATTTAGGTCTTTTCCCATCTACAGTTCATAATAACATGCAAAGATTCAGATAGTCATGGGATAGTACTCAAAGACCAAAGGAGGAAACCATTAAGCTGTCAGGAGCTACTGTTTAAACAACTGATATGCTTCTGTAATAAATACAGCAATGTAGGCTGTACAACAGCATGGCTTTGTAGACATAGTAAGCACTGAGCCTGCATTCCAAATCAGTCTCACATTGAACATGTATTGTGCATCATGAAGAGCACAGCATTGACAAGAACTTTTGAGAAGTTCAAGTCTTGTATGCAGCAAAAATTGGCAAACATTTTACAAATTTCCTGAAATTCACATTGGTCACTGTTGGGGGCAGATCTTACAGTGCAATTGCACTAAAATAGTGGAATACCCTGCTTCGGGCTCGGTTCTTTATTTTCCTCCTTCAATACACATGTGTTTTCCAAATTCTTTCACTCAACCCAATCATTTTTTCTTCTTCCCGGATATAAAATTTCCTTGAGTTTTAAAAATGCGCTGTATAATAACTTCTTATTATCTGCATCAACAGGTATGTTTCCTGAACAATAAAAATCTATTGAGATGTGGACCAGTGGAGAATATGTCTCTGTTTTCTTTTTTCCCCACAGTCCAAAAGCATGGATTCAAGGTAAATTGGCTGCTTTAAATTGCCCCTATAGTGTGTGTGTGCATGTGTGACTAAATGTGTGCCCAGCGATAGATTGGCACCCTGTCCTGGGTGTATTTGCCCTGCGCCTGAGACATTCTTGCCTGAATGGGCATGGAGGACCCTTGTAGAGGATTAAGCAGAAGATAATGAATGACTAAATGAATGAATGAATGAGTGTGTTGCAGCATCAACATTTATTTTCTGCATGCATATAATGGTTTGTGAACAGGACACATATGTATGCAAACACACACACAAGCAACACACACAAGCATGCACACACCTTGGTGTGGATCCAGTGTGCAGGGGGATGTTGTGTGTATTTGACAGCAAGCTCTATAACTCTTTCTCTGTGCAGAAGGCCGGGGCTGGAGCAGACAGAGAATCCACCCACCTTCTCTAGACCTGGGATAAAAAAGTCCACCCTAAAAAAAAAAAAAAAAAAAAAAAAAAAAAAAAAAAAAAAAAAACAATAACAAAAGAAGTTACATAAACACAGAATTCACTCCATACTTAAGTTACAAATTACGCATTAATTTATGTTTACACTGTTTGCTGGCAACGTCAACACAAGCACAGTCAAAGCCCGGGCCCAGCTTTGTCCAGTAAACTACAGCAGAGGATGGTGTTAATGAGTAGTGCAGTAAAACATTAATGCACAAAATGTGCAGTACTCAAAGTTTTAAAGGTAAGGTGAACATGTAGTATGCTTCTGAATGTAGCTTGAAGAAGAAAGGATTGCCATCGCTCATGTAGGGAAAAAAAAATCTGTAGTAGTAGATTTTGAAAAACGATTTGACAAACCTTGGGGAAAACTGAACCAGGTTAAATTCCCAATGGGTCTTCAAACATTACATTAATGGCAGTATCACATATGGCTTTCTCGAATTACACCCACTGCCTTGCTGAGCTCTAAATTACTTATTACCATTACACCAGCATGAGGCATATGGTCCAGAGGAGTTTCATTTACATAAATTCCTTGACTTGTCCAATTCTTTGATTTTTTATTATATAAAAAAGCAACATTGTAGAGAATAATTATTCATTTAATTTTGTTTTCTTAAAAAAGAAACTGCACATCCGCCTGAATTCTCTACGGAAACTGCTGTTTAATGGCTGGGGATTAAAAAGTGGTTGTGGAACAGCCATAAAAAAACAGCACTACTGATTTTCAACACCCTGCAAGAGAAAAGAATATTTGCTTTGGAATAAATTAAATGAATCAATAAGATAACAAACATATAACACAAATGTAAAGTGGAACAAAAAATATTAAAACCCATTTTGTACCATTATTTTATGCCTAAGTGTTAAAAAAAACAGATTAGCAAAAGCTGTTTCTTTAATTCCGTACAAAAGTTCTGGTTTAATGCTGCTTTTGGAGCAACAACTTTTTTGAGTTGTGTCATTGTTATTATAAAACGGGTATTTCCGGTCCTTAAATCTGATTGGCTGAGTTCATTCACAATAATGCACGCCCTTTCATGCCTTACTGCATTATTATAATCATTGTGCATTTCCTTATAGAAATGTGCATATCATTATAGAAATAAATATGTGATGCTACATAAATGCAAGCTGTCTATTCAAACAAATTCAACATAATACAAAATAATAAAATCTAAAGTAACTGCTCGTTACTCTATAACCTCATAAAGTATTCAGGAAAGTCTGAAGATCTACAGTCTATAGAACAGCAATGTACATCTACACTGTATGGGGAGCTAAATTGGACAAAAAGTGTGGGGGGAAAATGGGGTAATATTACAAATAATTAATTTGCATATAATACCATTTACAATACAGCAAACAATATGCTGTATAGATAAAACACACATTTAAATATGTTTATCAAACTTGGCTTGTGGGACAATGTAGTTTTATTTACTGTATACTTTTTGCGCCCTCTGGTGGACACTTGTGTACTATTTGCCGCAACACTTTTTTTCAAAAAAAAGGACGAACGTCGTGTTGACAAAAACTTGTTTTAATGTAAGGACAAGATTTGTGTTATAATTAACACTAATAAAGCAATAAATTAATGATTTAAGTGTTTTTAAAATGGCATTTGCAGTCATGATGCATTTCATAATGATTCTTACCACTGTCCAGCACGGAAGGTAAATTTGGGATCTTGCACCTCCAGTTGCAACCGCTTTACTGAGTCAGATTCATTCGAAATGCTACGAACTCTAGCTGAGAATGAGGCCTTCACACAAACAGAAAAAAGATAAGTGATACTTTTAACCTCCGATACAAACCTGCATTTTATGTGAATATATCATGTACAGTAGAGCATATGTATATGTTAACATATAAAGGGATTTGGTGCATGTGTTTTAATGTTACAGGCAATGTTTTCAGATGGGTGTGTCCAATCTGAAACCTGCCGTACAATTTGTTCATCTCTTCTTAGTGTAGTTGTCAATCGATTGTTCACTTTGGACCATATTTCTTCACCTCATCTGTCTGACCAGCTAGATTTTTGAGTCTGTGTTGTAATGTTGGGTCTAATGTCTGAGGGCATGAGGCTGTAGTTAATTCTCCAAAGGAGTGTTTTTTTTCTCCTTAAACACCACAATGTCTAGGTACCCAGAAGTCATAAAAGTTACCAGACAGAACTTGTATCATTTTCCTAATGATTCTTATGAGCTAAGACACTGAGCCTTCTACGAATGTTGTGTGCCTTCTACGACTGCTGGTTTGAAATTAATACTGCTATTGATTAGGAGATTTGGAGCCACTCAAGTAACCACCAAGGATGTGGTTAACAAATCTTTCATTGATGGTAAAGAGCTGCTGCAAAGGACCAAATATAAACAAAGGACTCTCGAACGATGAGAAATAAGATTCTCTGGTCTGATAAGACGAAGATTATACTTTTTTCCATTAATTCTAAGGGGTATGGGTGTCCAATACAATCCCAACAGTAAAACATGGTGGTGGCAGCATCATACTATGAAGGCTTTTTTCAGCTGCAGGGACAGGACGACTGGTTGCAATTAAAGGAAAAATGGATGTGGCCCAGTACAGAGATATCCTGGAGGAAAACCTCTTCCAGAGTGCTCAGGACATCAGATTGGGCCGAAAGTTCACCTTCCAACAATGACTCAAAGCACACAGCAAAAAAAAACAAAGGAGTGGCTTCGAGAAAACTCGGTGACCATTCTTGACTGGCCCAGTCAGAGCCCTAACCTAAACCCAACTGAGCATCTCTGGAAAGACCTCAAAATGGCAGTCTACCAACATTCCATCCAACCTGATGTAACTGAAGAGGATCTGCAAGGAAGAATGATAGAGGATCCCCAAATCCAGAGATCGCACAGTGCAAGTTGGTAGATCGCTGTGGAACACTCCACAGGTCATGGTTTGAAGAAACTTACAACTGTTCATTACACTTTTCTCCGCTGCTGTATATTTGTATTTATTCATAATTTTTGCATAAAACTGGCAGTGAATTTTCATTGCTTAATTTTGTCACATGACTTAATCAGGATATAACATGCCATGCTGTCAGCTTATGGCTCCTCACACCTGGCTGACACTATTCAATGCAAATCTTTGGAATAATATTTTTTGTTGTTAATAATATCAACATGATGTGTGTAAAAAGGGTTAAACAATAAAGCTTTAAAAAAAAAAGTTGACTCCCAAAAGATCTCGATTACGGGAGAAAGTAGATCTCGGACCAGAAAAGCTCAAAAGGGTGCTTCAACTCAATACTGAGCAAAGGGTCTGAATATGTACGACCATGTGATATTTCAGTTTATTTCTTTTAATAAATTAGCAAAACTCTCATCATTTCAGAGTTTTTTCTGTTAAGATGTGGTGCTAAATTGGGAAAAGAGTAGCTGCACTATTCTGATTCGTAGCAATGATTTCAAAATACTTTTTGGCAATTCTAATGTTATTTGAAACATTTCTGTCAAGTTGCTGATTGTTGATGCAAAAACAGAAAAAATGTAAAATTGGTTATTCATTTTTAAATGCGCGCTTTGTAGTAATTGTCTAATTGTAGTAATTGGGTTGTTACCTATGAACATTTATCATGAGACTTCTGTCAAATACGGTAACATACACTACTGTACTGATGCCTGGACTCACCGTTTGTCTGTAAACACTAGCAGTCCTTTCGAGGTGGTCAGCTTGTTGGGTTGACATGCTCCTGAGAGAAGTGGCATTAAAAATTCAAAACAAAAAAAGTTTGCAATCACATACTGTGAATTCAGTCCAAGTGGTCAAACTACAACAGTTTTAGTAAAAACAAAAACTGTAAACTGTACGTTTCAGAGCTCAAAACTTCTCTTTAGAGCCAGACATGCATGAGAAAGTAAATATTAGTGTGAACTAATCTATAACTGCACCACTGGGTAAACAAAAAATGATTTTTTTTTTATTACCTAAAGCAAAAGAGTGTAAAGAAATGCACACTTACCTAGTAGGCAGAAATATACAGGAGAGGTTAGACAGAGCTGGTAAAGATTTAATAGTTCCAAACAACACTTGAGGTGCTTTTAAAAAACAGCGTGCTGACATCCTGCTCAAAGCTGAAGGAGCCTCAACACCAAGAAACTGCTCCTCTTCTTACTGTGCAACTGAAAATCTTTTGCACGTTCTCAGGCTCAGTAAGTACAAATGTTCTGTGATAAACAAGGGAATCACGGAGGCTGAGTTTTAAAAATGTGGTTACAAAAAATATATAATATATTTGAGCTCTTTAAGAGAATCAGGCATACTGCCATAGCTATTTAAGTAGTTATAGTTCATATATCAAACTTTAACTTTACAAGACAATAATACAATAAATGAACATGTATATAAACAGTACAATTATACATACTTAGAACTTTTACATTTAGTTATTTAGCAGACACTTTCATCCAAAGTGATATACAAATGAGAAAACACCACAAGTCAGTAGTTAAGGGAAAAACAGCCACACTAGTATCATCCACCCTGCACATTACTCCATCTGGCTTTAAAAAATATATAGCAAGCATATGTGGAAGATGTTTGTTTAGAGAAATTTCTTAAAAATGTTGAGTGACTCAGCCTTACGGATGGTGTTGGGAAGGCCGTTCTACGATTTAGCAGTGCTGAATAAAATGGAGTGAAAATTAGTGCCTCAGTCAGTTAGAATCACCAGGCAACATTCATCACTAGAGCACAGTGAATGAGTTAAAGTGTATTTAGTAAATATGGATTGAAGGTAAGTGGGGGGCAGAACCAGTGACTGTCCTGTAGGCCAGAGTCAGTACATTGTACTGAATGCGAGCCGCTACAGGAAGCCAATGGAGAGAGATAACAATAACAAAATATTTTTTTCATGCAAAATCGCTTAATCCAGGCATGCCCAACATGTCAATCGCACAGTGCATGTTAGCAGATTGCTGTGAAACATGCCATAGGTTAGAAGAATTAAGTATTCTCGGTTAACTGTGATTATCAGTGCTTTTTTTACAGCTTGGCATAAGAAGCACTTATACACACGTTTACCATTCAACATTAACAAACCGCTCATGGCCATGCCACCTGCCACAATCGCTGGTGGGCAACCTACTTATGTGAATCAGAAAGTGCAGCGGAAACAGTGACCAGTGAAGCGTTTGATGACCTGAAGCAGATGTGTACATGGGAGCCTCTGTAAACTGGCACCAATATTTGACTTTACAACTCGCAACAAGACTTTGCCCTTAGCTACAGTCAGTGTGATGAGTTGGTCTACTGCATCTGTTGGGTAAATTACATCTGGTGCTATGCAGTGATTAGTTGGTGCCCTACAGACTCAAGATGACGGACAGCGAGTATCTTCCTGGCACGGTGTCTCAACAAGCTGCTAAAGCGCAAACTGGGTGGTGGTAGAATGCCAGTTTCATAGAGGTGTGGGTCAGCGGGACGGCCAATCTTAAGAGAGAGGGACTGTGTGGTGTCCGCAACTCTGGACAAGGGGTGGGGGGGGGGAACTGACCGTGCCATTACAGGGAAGCACTCACGGTGGAGGCTATAATAGTTTAATGCTTTTATTAATGTTACAAGGTGTTGTAATATTTGCAGGCTGCTTTATTTATGTGTTACTGTTATCCTGTATTATTGTATTTTTTACTGATCAACATGACACTATAGTACTGTGTGCAGGGCAGTCAATGCATGCAGTTTAGTAGCCAGCTTTGTGACCTAAAAGTCTCAAGTTCGGTTCCCAGTCCCACCAATTTCTATGGCTGAAGTTTCCTTGGGCAAGACACCTAATCCAAATTGCTCCCTAGGAGGCGTATACAAAGCTGCCCACTGCTCTGGGCATGTGACCTCACTTCACACAGTGTGGAAATACAGTATGTGTGTGTTTCATTGCACAGATGAGTCGAATAAAGAGAACAAATGCCTCTGTGGGTAGGTACTGTAGGCAGAATAGATTATTTACTTCATGGTGTTTCAGGGTTACAGATGTGCGAGTGTATGTGCTGGTGGTTCATGCCTTCCTGATGCTGAGAGAGCAATAAAGGGCATTTCCATTGGAATGGACTGAATGTCTTACACATAAATTAATTAATCGATATTCTTTGCCTAAAATACAACCATACCCTTTTCATTGGCTAAATAAACACACAATGTGGTAGAGATTTGAATGTCTACAGTAATCTATTATATAGTTTAAAGTATGTGATTATGTCAGACTGCTTTTTTAACGTGAAAAATATCAAATTCTAAGTTAAACTGCCAGGCAAACAAATAATTACCATTCACTCAGCACCGTCCAGTTTGTCTCCTACTTCTGTAACATTCAGTCATTATTCCGCGTTCTGTCGCCCAATTTACTAATTAATCTAAACACAAAGTGTTTGTGTTACTAACTACACCATTCACCTCTGAGCCTCAGTAACCTCCGTCATGTAACACAAACCAAACCGGTTTCTAAGTCATCATATAGGGAGTATCTTTAGTGCACTACATACGGCGTGTTCCGTTTCATTCTCGCCCACTATATAGAAACAGTTTTTGATACAGAACCATGCGGGTTGAAACACGTGGTTCAACCGGAAGTAGTTCTTGGTTTAGCCGGTTTGTACAAAAGGTGGATTTTGTAGTTCTTCGTGATTTTCCAAATACCAAACATAGTATCCATTATCAAAAATATATAATTGAGATGCATACGTATTATTTATATTAGTCATTTATATTTGCAATGTATCTCTCAAGTTTAAAGGTTCCGCCTTTCATTTCTACTGCGCGCTAAATTTACGAAGGGTAAAAATTTTCAAAGTGTTCTTCACGTTCTTTTACTTTACGCAACCTCCATAAGAAGTTATACATCTGAAAATGACCATATATAATTCTACTGCCGAGTAGAGGTTAAAGAGGACACAAGTAACATAGTTTTACCCCCAGTTTTAAATACATTTGCACGGTAATTCTTTGCCACTTCACCCTTCGCCTTGGTAACAGTATGAATAAGTGAAGTGGATGACACAGCAAAATGTGGTTACGCAGCAACCTGCATTAAAAAGTGAACATGTATTGGGAAGGTGTACATCAAATATATACCTGCTTTGCAGTGGCATGTCATGCATTTTACACCTGGGCAAGAGTCGGAATTAATTCACCTGTTAATACCTATTTTATGGTTATAAAAACTATATTTTACAAAAATGCAGTATGCATGCAGATAGATAAGTCGTTGTGACTAGGGTTGCCATCTTTCAGAAATATCTTTTCAGAAAATAAGGGTCTTCGAGGCCACGATTGTCACAGGCCCGACTTTTGACGATGAGACCCTCAGGGATGCTGCCAAAAAACACATTTTCTTATAAAATGCAACAAATTAAATCTTTAATGAAACTTAGTGTAGCGTGTGCAACAATATATTGTTGTTATTGTTGTTTTTTTTTTTTTTTTTTTTTTAGCACTTGATGTAAATTTAAGTGCATAACTAGCTGTGGATGGGGATTTGGGTGGATTTTTATGTTCTTCCCTTGTCCACATTGTGTTTCCTCCGGGTTCCCTGGTTTCCTCCCACAGTCCAAATACATGGATTCAAATTGCCCCGTATAGTGTATGTGTGTATGCCCAGCAATGGATTGGTACCCAGTGCTGAGTGTATCTGCCCAGCGCCTGAGACGTTCTCCTCTGGATGGACATGGGGAACACCCCACAACCCTAGTAGAGGATTAAGCGGAATATAATATATGAATGAATGTAGAGCCTTTACATATGAGGCTGTGAACCCCCCATCATTAACAATTGTGTAGCCAAACATACAAATCACCAACAACTGCATACAATTGCAATATTATTTAGTAATTACCATATAATTTAGTAATTTAGGAAAGTAACACTCACACAAATCCTGCTTATTTGTACACAAAAGTTTCACTAAAAAAGTTTACTATTTCCAGTGAAACTAATGCTGAATGTATGTAATAAGCTTTATTTGGCAGAAAAAATACTCTCCAATCAGATTTAAATACGCTAAAGGCGCTGGTTAGGAGAATTCATAAGATGTTTGGTTGAAACAATAGAGGTTCATCTACATTTTTTTAATGCACAATTCATTCTAAAGGCCTAGGCAGAACATTTAAAACCTGGCAACCAGTGATGCTGAAATGTGATTGGCTTAATGCTCTAATAAAGATGATACATATCTGGAAGCCAAAACTGAAGGAAATGGTATGAACGGAATCAGACAGAGCAATTGGAATTATTTAATAAGTATTTATGGCACAAATTCAATTAACATAATTCTATGATTCAGATATTTTAAGGCCTTCAGAGAAAGGCCCACCATTGGTATTTTGCAGTTCACATTAAAAAAACATATGTACTGATCTAGTCACTGTATACATCTTAATTTATTCGGATGAATGAATGAGATGAATAACAATATTAAATGTTTTCCTCAGCTTCTGGTACTTTTTGGTAAATTGTTCTCTACAATTCCATTATTTAACTTAAACCGTATGCTACCTTAATTGACGAAAAGAAAAAAACAAGCTATGAAATAGTTAAACATTTCAATTAAATTCTTTTTCATCTTAAATTTAAATGAAAAGACTATGGGTCCTCTCATGTTTATCTCATTACAATCCGTTTAGTTCTTTACTACAAAAAACTGTCATGGTGACCAGAACAAAAGATTCAGATTTATTTATAAATTTGAAATAGGTACAAATGAAGAGTGAAATGCGAAGGTAAAGAGGTCATAAGTAGATCAGAGCAAGAATTCAAAAATATTAAATTACAATTTGCTTAAAAAACTATCTAGAAAAAATAAGGTAACATTATTTTCCTAATTAAAATGTTTCAAAAATTATGTTATTAAAAGTTTTCTAATCTGCTCGCATGGTAAAGATTATTCAATTTCTATTGTGCACTAACAGCCAGATAACCTTTTTGTCCAGCTTGTGATTGGTTGCCTGCTGGTGGGTGATACACATAACAAACCTTACAATTTCAGAAACAGAACATTATTGATAATCTTTACTGTTCTTTACTGGAAACTGAATTGCATTGCTTACCTGCTGTAATATCATAAATGTTCTAATAAATACAGTTGCTCCATCCAACAAATGCAAATGACTACATAATTTATACAGAGTAATATATCATCTAATTAACCCTTTATATTCAAACTGAGGAAACAGGTTTAAATGATTATGGTTTAGTTGTATATGTTAAGATCTTTGTTTCCAAACAAGAAATTAAATTAACAAAACATTAAATGATTACACTTTCAGAGAGCTTAAAAATCTCTGTCGGTTCTCCACTGCAGTTCTATTACACATTTCATACTGTTGTCAGTATGTTTCATACACATTAGTAATGGGTAATTTGTTTGTTATTATACATTTTTTATAATGTGATTTTTTTTTGTAATAAATGCATTTAAGTAATAAAGTTTAAAATATTTTTAATAAATTTATATAAATGTTTTCATGTTTTAACTGTTCTAAATTACAGTCACAAAATATTGTCCCAAAGTATCTTGACAAAATAAGTGTATTTTTAATAAATACAATGTTGAATTTTATTTTAGTGATTCAGTTAACCTAAAGTTCTGACATTTCTAAAAATAATTAACTTTCATTTTTAAACATTCTCTTTCAAACAGATGGTTATTTTTTAAACCATTTAAATGGTTATTTTTAAAACTTGAATTTTGCTTTTTTCCAGAAGATTTTCATAAGCTCACTGTTTGTTTTGTTGTATATGATATTTCATATGTGGATGCCAAAAATATTTAGGTTTAGCTGTATTTTTGAAGATACAGTAAATATGACATAGTGCAGTATTTAGCTAATTCAGTTAATGGTTTTCCTGTTTCCGTTTGTTGAACTATATAATGTAATGAACAAAGAAAAGTTGCTGATGTTGATCAGGCCGGAAGACAACACAATCTCCAAGGGTTTTAGACACTAGCAATACAGTGTGTGCAGAATTATTAGGCAAGTTGTATTTGAAAGGATTCTGTTTTATTGAACACAACTATGTTCTCAATCGACCCATAATACTCATGAATATCAAAGCTTAATATTACTGGCAATTGGAGGAATTTATTTTAGATTTGACTTTAGATATCTTAGGAGGAAATTTGTTTGTGCAGATAACTATTATAATTATTTGGCAACTTAATAAAAAACAAATATATACCCATCTCACTTGTTTATTTTCACCAGGTAAACCAATATAACACAATTTAGAAATAAAGATTTCTGACATTAAAAAACAAAACAAATCAGTGACCAATAAAGTCACTTTTCTTTATGATGACACTCAAAATCCTTCCATCCATAGATTCTGTTGGGTGATTGACTTGTTCACGATCAACATTGCATGCAGCAGCCACCACAGGTTCTCTATGGGGTTCAGTTCAGGTAAACAAGGGGACCATGTCATTATTTTTTCTTCTTTTAGACCTTTAATGGCCAGCCATGCTGTGGATTTGAATGCATATGATGGAGCATTGTCCTGCATGAAAATCATCATTTTTCTTGAACGACATCAACTTCTTCCTGTACCACTGCTTAAAGAAGGTGTCTTCCAGAAACTGGCAGTAGGTCTGGGAGTTGAGCTTTACACCATCCTTAACCCGAAAAGGTCTCACAAGTTTACCAGTACCCCACATCCACCTTGCTGGCATTTGAGTCGGAGTGGAGCTCTCTGCCTTTTACTGATCCAGCCTCGGGCCCATCTACAGTTCCTTCTTAAAAAATTTGCATATTGTGATAATGTACTGATAAACATTAGACTTTAAATATTTTAGATTCATTACACACAACTAGTGGTAGTTCAAGCCTTTTTTTGTTTTAATATTGATGATTTTGGCAAAAAAAAAAAAAGTAAAGAAAAAAACAAAAATCCCAAATCTCAAAAAAATTGCATATTTCATCCGACCAATAAAAGAAAAGTGTTTTAAATACAAAAAAAAAGTCAATCTTCAAAAGTCAATCAGTTATGCACTCAATACTTGGTCGGGAATCCTTTTGCAGAAATGACTGCTTCAATGCGGTGTGGCATGGAGCCAATCAGCCTGTGGCACTGCTGAGGTGTTATGGAGGCCCAGAAGTCTTCGACAGCGGCCTTAAGCTCATCCAGAGTGTTGGGTCTTGCGTCTCTCAACTTTCTCTTTACAATATCCCACAGATTCTCTATGGGGTTCAGGTCAGGAGAGTTGGCAGGCCAAATGAGTAATACCATGGTCAGTAAACCATTGACCAGTGGTTTTGGCACTGTGAGCAGGTGCCAGGTCGTGCTGAAAAATTCAATCTTCATCTCCATAAAGCTTTTCAGCAGATGGAAGCATGAAGTGCTCCAAAATCTCCTGATAGCTAGCTGCATTTACCCTGCCCCACCAGCAGCTGAAATGGCACCTCAGATCATCAATGACACTGACAGTACTTGACACTGGACTTTTGGCATTTTACTCTCCCCAGTCTTCCTCCAGACCTTGGCACCTTGATTTCCGAATGACTTTTGCTGCTTCTCTGTAGCCCAGGTCAGGCGCTTCCACCGCTGTTTCTGGTTCAAAAGTGGCTTGACCTGGGAAATGCAGCATCTGTAGCCCATTTCCTGCACACGCCTGTGCATGGTGGCTCTGGATGTTTCTAATCCAGGCTCAGTCCACTGCTTCCGCAGGTCCCCCAACGCCTGGAATCGACCCTTCTCCACAATCTTCCTCAGGGAGAGGAAGTGCAGCATTTTCTGCCACACTTTTTTCTCCCCACAGACTTCCCACTGAGGTGCCTTGATACAGCACTCGGAACAGCCTATTCCTTCAGAAATTTCTTTCTGTCTTACCCTCTTGCTTGAGGGTGTTAATCATGGCCTTCTGGACAGCAGTCAGGTCGGCAGTCTTACCCATAATTGCGGCTTTGAGTAATGAACCAGGCTGGGAGTTTTAAAAGCCTCAGGAATATTTTGCAGGTGTTAAGAGTTAATTCGTTGATTCGGATGATTAGGTTAATGGCTCGTTTAGAGAACCTTTTCATGATATGCTAATTTTGTGAGATTTTGGGTTTTCATGAGCTGTATGCTAAAATCATCAGTATTAAAACAATAAAAGACCTGAAATATTTCAGTTGGTGTGCAATGAATCTAAAATATATGAAAGTTAAATTTTTATCATTTCATTATGGAAAAGAATGAACATCACAATATGCAAATTTTTTTTAGGAGGACCTGCACCATCTGGCTCATCAAGAGTGACTCTCATTTCATCAGTCCATAAAACCATAGGAAATTCAGTCTTAAGATATTTCTTGGCCCAGTCTTTACGTATTATCTTATGTTTCTTGTTCAAAGGTGGTTGATTTTCAGCGTTCCTTACCTTGGCCATGTCCCTGAGTATCATGCACCTTGTGCTTATTGATACTTCAGTAACGTTGCAGCTCTGAAATATGGCTGGTGGCAAATAGCATCTTGGCAGCTTCACTCTTCTTTTTCCTCAGTTCATGGGCAGTTATTTTGCACCTTTTTCCAATTACGCTTCCTGCGACCATGTTGGCTATTTGCCATGAAACGCTTGATTGTTCGGTGATCACACATCAAAAGTTTGACAATTTCAAGTAAGTTGCATCCCTCTGCAAGACATTTCACAATTTTTGACTTTTCAGAGTACGTCAAATCTCTCTTCTGACCCATTTTGCCAAAGGAAATAAAGTTGCCTATGTTGATGTCATTGTTGATGTCATTAGACCACACCCCTTGTCATTACAGAGATGCACATCACCTGATTTACTTAATTGATAGTTGGGTTTCAAGCCTATACAGCTTAGAGTAGGACAACGTATAAAAAGGATGATTCTGCACACAGTGTACAGTTATAGTTTGCTGTATGCAATAAATCACGTGGACAGACATAAAAGCTAAAGCAATTATGTATGCACTAAATTAAAAGCACTGCATGACAGCATAAATATTTTGTCCCACTATTGAAAAAAGTTCTAAGCAGTATTAAATTTTTGGCTTTATTTGAGGCAGGACAGCCTTCAGCGAAACAAACTAATTATATAGTACCAAGAAATAAAATAAATATAATTGAATTATAGTAAAATGTCAAAACATTTGTTAATAAACTACTCTTCATTTTGGGTCAAGAAATGGGTCATAAAATTACTCTAAACAGCCAAAGTATTCTACCAAAGAACATTAAATTAATTTGATTGATTTTTTGAAGATAGAAAAGTGAAAGTACTAACCTCAAATCTTAAGGGAGATTTTATTTATGTAAAAAATCTACCAAATTGTTCTGTAGGAATGGGCCACAACCTAAATTAATAATGAGTGAAAATTAATAATTTTTTTTTTTATTATTGTATGACTTAAAGTTCTTTTTTTTTTATTCCAGATTCTTTAAATTATTCTATTTAGCTTTTATTACACTCAAACCACACACACACTGCACACTTCCAATCACACTTTTTAAATAAGTTCAAACCTTTGTAGTTATTATATCACATGCTGTTTTTGTTTTTTCTAACTTTTGTGCATGGATCTAGTTCATGCATTTTCAAGTGTGTGTCTCGTGGTGTCCTGGCATTCAAATTTCTCAATAAGCCTGAACATGTGGACTGACTGTGCAAAACCTTGTTCCTCATTCATGACTGAAGTAAAAGTGTGTGTGTGTGTGTGTGTGTGTGTGTGTGTGTGTGTGTGTGTGTGTGTGTGTGTGTGTGTGTGTGTGT
>JAOUQT010296475.1:0-16649 GCA_025769995.1 Xyliphius kryptos | reverse complement strand
TGGGCACACACTCACTCACACATCCACACACACAAACACACACTATACAGGGCAATTTAGAGCATTTAATTTACCTGGAATCCATTGCAAAAGCCATTTCTCAAAAAACTACAATACAAGATACTGACAAGAGTAAACCCTACATTTTAAAATCATACCAGTGGGTAAAGATATTCTACTAGCCGTTACCGCAAGCATTTCACTGGCATGTTTCATTGAAGTCACTCTTTGATTTGCTCATTTGGCAAGATAACTTTCTTCAATTGCGTCTTTATTAAAGTTCTCGAGATGCAAAGCGATGTTGCGGGAGCGAACAAATTTAGTCTGATGTCCTCTTTGCTATTGATGTGCAACTCGTAGCATGCCTTACAGCATCAACTTCACATTGCTGGTTTAATTACTCTTCTGAGACTTCCACTCTTCGGTGTCTTTGAGCTTCAGCATAATGTGCTTTTTTGCTAAAACCTCTTCAGTCGTTATTGGATGCTCCCATTTAGGAGGCATGTAGGAGTTTTTGAATATTAATATTAATTGTAGTAATATTAACCGAGATCTCCTCCACGTTACAATGCCAAAAGACGAACGTTGGGAAACGGTCGAAGGATAGTCGCGTGTTTAAATGATTATTATACGTTTCCAAAGGTATCACTCATAAACAGGTGACCTTATAGTTGAATTCTCCCCTTAGCTTAAAGCTCAGAAAACATCTCTCAGAGGTGTATTCTTTAAGCATGCAAACTCATTTAATTCATCAGGGGCTTTTACACATCTACAGATGTACACAAAGTTACATTATCGCCATGTGAAATCATTTAAGGATTCCCTCAGGGGATGATCTTATATGCTTTAGCCTCTTAATGGGAGATAATCAACACCCATTTACTATAACCTTAAAAGACCATTGGAACCTTGGATTTAAGATATAACAAGGTTTATTATAAAGATAAATGTTACAAGTTATACAGTTACAACTTAAAATAGTTAGAAAACCTACGTACACCACTAAGTTCGCTGTTTTAATGGAAATGGATTTAACCATAGTGTGTCCCCGTCAGGCTGCTTCAGAGGCCAGGGTTTTACTATATAACCCTCAAAATTCTTTGAAGGTTTATAATATGCTAATTACTGCAGGCTATCAGATGATCAGGTACAGGCTGGGAGGAGTCGCCTGTGTTTGATTTGTACCAAAGGCCCTGGTCAAAAATGTGTGAAAGGGTTTGAATGCCATTTGTTTGGTCTCCTGGTGTGTCATTGTGCTAGTTTCCTGTGGAATCTGCATACTGAAAACAGCATAGACCAAAAATATCAACCCAATATGAAATCGAATACTATAACACTGTTGGCGTTATGTACATGCTTAACTGTTGGCCGCTGTGATTTTGGGATTTCATAGACACCAAATATGACATGAGGAAAACCATTAATTATGCATCATTATTATTCATTCATAAGTTTCTTACTTTCTACAGGCATAACAGCAGTGGTTGAGGAGGAGTAGAGGGGTAGAGCCGCCTTGCGTCATCTCCTCTATTCTACCCGTGCTCCAAATGTTATAGATTTACCAGATATGCTTGTTAGCATACTTGTGGACGTCCTATTATTTTCCCTTCTAAGTTTTGGAATAGCTCCAATACTACCCGCCACCCCAATAGTAAATGCCTTTATTTAGGTGGTAAACAGCAGCAATTAGGACTCAGTGATAATCAATACCAATCCATTTATTTTCATATAAAAATCTTCAAGATAAACATCTACATACCTGCAGATTAGACGAGCAAAGAATCTCACTCTGGTATTAATTTGGCAGAATAAATAAAAGCCATTGAGACAGTGTATTAGAATGTACAAATCTTTAAGGGGAAAAAAATATTAGTTTGTTTGACTATATGATAAACTAAGAGTGCAAGAGTTTATCTTAATTGGCTCTGATCACAATCTGTCCAGTTTTAATAATTGCATTATTTGCATCAAGGAAATATAAATACATTTCATTAATAAAATGAGTGCGGTATATATTACACAAATATGTTATATGATAGACACAGAGACATAAGATCATATGCAAATTACAGAACACTGTAAATGGAATGATTGTCCTTTTTCTAATTTTAAACAGTACTAATTTGTTTGAAGTCATAAATAAAGAAAAACAATGACAGATCTTCAGAAAGAAACTGTTCAATGAGAGAGAGTTTAACAGAAGATGGCAGGACTGGTTTGAGCTGATGGAAAAGCCATAGTAATGCAGATATGATGTGCCACTTTACTATAAAGTATTTAGAAAGGCACAATATACTGAACGCTAAAGCTGTTGTAAAAGCAAAAAGAGTCCACCCAACTTAAGTATACTGTTCTTAATAAAGTGCCTGGTAGATGTAAATATACTATATTTGCAGAGTTAGAAAATTGTGGAAGAGAAAAAAATAAACTTACTACACACGTCTATTTACAGTACAACTTAACATTGGTGAATTTTGGCACAAAAACAAATTTTGTATATTACACCAACATTGCTTAGGCCAACTCAAAGATCCCACATAGTTCCCACATATCAGATATGTTTAAATCTCGTCATCAAATGAAATTTCCTTTGATTTTTGTTATATCTGCTTATTTAAATGTAAAATATGATAGAAAGGTGAGCAATAACACCCAAGCCTCTCTGGGTCACATTATTTACAAGCTTTTAATTGGGGAATTATGAAATGTTTTCAAACCAAGCCATTGGGCTTTCCAAAAGTCTATTTGTATGTCTTCAATAAGAGGCAATCAGAAAGCTAAGGATTCCTAAAACAGTTCAGGTAACTTCTTATAACTAGTAGAAAGCAGTTTCTCTATTCTTGATTCTGTAGTTAATCACAAGGAGACAAATCCACCTACAGAGAAAACCTTCATTTGTATCTATAGGTTTGTTTTTAAGTCATTTTCTTAAATGATATAGCCTGTTTTTAAGAATTTAGTTAGGTAAGTGTTTAATTAGACATTATTTTTTCCCGTAAAACTAGAATGTTTTCCCATCGATTTCCAATAAAAAAATAAAATGCTCCAGTAATGAATCTGAAAGCAAAAGCCATTACCCAAAAAACTACAATACAATATACTACAAAGAGTAAAACTAGGACAAAAGTACCCTTGTTTCCTCTCAATGTTCCTCTCAACCCTGTATAAATTTGACCTCACTGCATTTCGAAATCCAACCTGCTTTAAATTTGATCTTATGATTTCCAGACACATAAGTAATTTATTAATAGTCAAGCAGCTTAAAATAACCCACTTAAAGCGTTATGTTATGTACCACATAGTTAACATGGTGCTATTATGCTGACCAAGGCATAACTGATTCTCAAGTTTCCAGTTTTTATGGTCCAGTTGTTTGGACACTGGATACGACTGGTTTAAAGATGCAGTATGTGTATAAATTCATTTTTTTGGCCAAAAATGAAAAAGTTTCAGTTATATTTTACATTTAAATAACACTTAGTCTGAGAAATCAAACTCACTGGAATAAAACAAAAGCAAACTATTTAAATGCTTTGAGGGATAAAAATGAAATTTAAATATATATGGTTAATGAAAAAAAAGAGAAAAGATCCCAATAACTGTATGCAATTTCCTTTCTAAAGTGATTATCGATAAAGGCAACAAAATATTGTTGGCTGACTAAAACAAATTGAGGTAAAAGGAGTTATTTTTGAACTTCAGCAATCTTGTCAATTGAATTCAGCAGTTGTGAAACAAGGCACAGTGTCTCTCGTCCCGTCAGCAACTGCCTGTAAATGGAAACACAAAACAAATGCATAAATTAACATAAAGCTTGATGTTCAATTTATTGCTAAAGGTTAGTCACAATGGATAAGACCTTTGTTACATTACTTTGTCACATTTTTATAGCGACACATTGTTACAGACAGTTAGCGCTACTGCATCACAGCAAGAAGGTCCTTGGTTCGATTCTAGGGGTGTAAATCGGAACCTTAATGACCTAAAAATATACCTAAAAATTTACAATGATACAATTTGATAAAAATATTATACAATACTCAATAAAAATTCACAACGATACAATTTGACATTGAATCTATCAAGTTTTGAATAAATCATCAAGAAAATCAATTGCCTTTTTTTTTAAATACAGAAACAGTATTATATTTACACAATGTTTAATAAACACTGTCAACAGAACAGTTAAAAATTGGAAGACAATAGTGAGGTAGCACCACCCGCAGATTTGGAGGAAATGCGTCGTGACGGAAGCAAAAAAATAAAAAAAAATGGGTGAAAAATACAGGTTTATAAAAATACATTAATCAATTTTCTTGTAAACATACTGATGCATCGAATCGCCGGCTGTATAATCTATTAAAATCAATTGATATTTACACCCCTTATCGATTCCCAGTCTGGGCAAACAAAGGTCCTTTTTGGGTGGCTTCTTCATGTCCTCCATGTGCCAAAGTGGGATTTCTTCGAGCATGCTTGTTTCCTCCCATTACAAAGACATGCTCATGAGTACGATGGACATACTAATTGCCCTCCTGATTAGATTATTGTAAGACAACGGATGAGAAAATATGTAGTGACCAAACTCTATGGATTTGTTGTAAACTGAACATAAAGTTGGGTGGCATAATGGCTTAGTGGTCGGAACGTTCACCTATCAGCGCTGGGGATCCAGGTTAAAATCTCAATCTGGATGGAGTTTCCATGTTCTCCCCGTGTCTGAGTGGGTTTCCTCTTGGTTCTTCAGTTTCCACAATCCAAAAACATACATTCAAGGTAAATTTGCTGCTCTTAATTGTCCCAGTATAATTTGTGTGTGAGGTGTGTGTTAAGGAACCTATAAGGATAGGGTTTCTTCCCAGCGCTTGAAATTATCGTTAGAAGCAGAAGATAATGATGAATGAATGAACTACAAAGTACCCAAAGGTTGGACACGACTATGGATAGCTGACACACAGCCATAATTTTTATATAAAATTCAGTAAAAAAAAAAGTATGTTTATAATAATGTTTAAATACTTTATGGATGTCTCAGCATCATGGGCTGCTTTGTGAAGGTAATCCGATGCAAGTTGGGCATTCTGACGCATTGCATTCAACGTAGTAGATTCTCCAGCACGAAGTCGATCGTTCTCACATTTGTAATCATCCAGCTGGCGCTGCAGAAAACAAGCACATATATAAACATTTGTTAGGACAAATCACTAAGATTGAGATCTGAATATAAGCATAGGGTGGAAAGTCAAACCTGAAGTTGTTGGGACTCTTGTTTTACTTTCGACAAACTGTTTTCAGCTTTAATAGCCCGTTTCTGTGTAAAGCAAAATACACACAAGACACATCAGAAAAGCTCCTGTAGGCGTCATCGTTAGGTCATAATACAGTTTTTTTTATGTAAAATACTAAATTATTCAGAAGCAATGAAGTTAAAATAGACCAAATATCAATAATAATCAAATACGGTCTTTTTATTTTGTGCAACTTTTAGCCACTGTTTCTATCTATATAACTGCTTGTCAAAAACATGCGATACAATGTAGTATTTTTATTTCAGTTTTATACCGTGCCTAAAAAAATGTGCAGTTTCTGAAATCAAAACAAAGAAAATTACTAGACTAGAATAATAACTAATAATGAAGTTGTGTAAAAATTAAAAGTGATCAGTCCTCTGATTTAGTACTTTATAAAGACCACATTCTGGTTCAATTAAAGTCATCAGTCTATTTGTATATGCCTCTATCAGCTTTGCACACTATACTAACCTTTTCTTCATTTAATTAGTCGTATTAAATTTATTTGCATACTGTCATAAGTTGAAGGTTTTGCTCCACAGATTGCACCATGGTCTCTAAAGCTTTAGCTTCTTTCTCCTCCTGCAATTTTCTATTGTGCAGCTCATCCGAAAGCTGCCTGATCCTACACAAGACAGAGAAACAGGTTGTGTATAAACATCTACATATTGTTACACTTTTAAAATGCATATTTACTTTGAAGCATAAATCATGAGTGGCTATCCAGATTGAATATACTGTAATATACATAACATGCCTATGGCCATATGCATATGCTTCAATTATTTGTTCTTACTTTGTGGAGTAAGCCTCTGACTTTTTAATTAGTTCTTGGATATGCTTTCTAAGCAAAGAATTTTCTTCTCTGAGCTACGAAGGAAAAACAAACTGGATGAGTCATGTACTTTTTCAAATAAAGGAAATTGAATCAAGGAGGACAAATAAAAGATAGACTCTTGTTACTTTCTGCTGGTCCCTAATCACATTTTCCGTGTTGCTTTTTTTGGTGTGAAAAGTAAGATCCATTAGTGATGTTTCCTCGTCCCCTTCATAACTCCCTGTGCTTCTTCTGTGGAAAGGAGCCTCTGGTGAGACTTCCACTTCCAAAGCCCATTCATCTGCTGTCTCGTCCTTACCTTTACTGTACAGCAAGGAGTGATCAAAGTAAGAACTGCTTCCCTCAGTTCTATAAAGTCCAAACTTATGGTTATCTTCAATAATTGATTGCTGAAAACTTTCAGTCCATTCATCTTCAGGGGCATGTTTAAAGGACTGGACAAGAAGTGAGGGATCGGCGAAGAAGTGTCTGTTAGTTCCCTGGTCAAAATCACAATCATCTTCCTTGAAGGGGCGTCTTAAATTTTTCTACAAAACATTTAGAAGTTATTTTGAGGCTGAACATGATGTAATGAGAATAAGTTTCAAACATAAATTAATAATAAAAAACTGATTTACAACACCAGAAAATGTATTTTTCTATAAAATAGTAAAATGTCTCATTTTGAAGATCGAATATGTTTCATTGGAAATAAAATATGGGCTCATTAGATTTGCAAATCATCACATTCTGTTTTTATTTGCATTTACCACAGGGTCCCAAATTTTGGTAGCTTATGACCTGGGCCTTAACAACTCACCCCAACCCAAACATGACAAAAAAAAATTAAAAGAGAATAAAAAATTATTTAGTATCGAGTTAGAATACGAAAAAATAAAACCCCCAAAAAACATAGCAACTGCTAACTGCCTATACGCTGTAAACCTAAATTTCAATCATCCATGCCAAAATAACTAACTTTCACCAGTGACAGCCTCCTAATGTTATTATAAGTGTCTAATAACATGAAAATTGTCCCCTCCAACAGAAGCCAATGAACATGGCCTGAATGAATGGCATCTTAGACAGAAAGAAGCTAAAATTAAGAAATTGTGTAAAATTGCTGCCCCTAATGCTAATTACAGACCCAATCTGTATCTCTGAATTTATTTAGGACAATGTCACCAAATGCTATACACTGGGTCATTATAGACACATACAGTGCCCGCCATGATTATTGGCACCCCTAGTTGAAATGTCTTAAAAGCCTTAAAATAAATAAAATATGTATTTATTGCAGAAGCAAAATTTCACTCTGTAAAAAGTAAAAAAAAAATATCAAAATATCTTCCTTCAAACACTTTCTGTTTCCCTGGGGTATTAATATGGCATTACACAGAGGTCTATTTCTCTTACTCAATCTTAAACATGGGAAAGACAAGAGAACACACTATTCAAGTGCGGCAGATGTCTGTGGACCTGCATAAATAAGGCAAAGGCTACAAGAAAATAGCCCCTCACCTGCAGATGCTCTTATCTACAGTCAGAGAAATCATCAAAAAGTTCCAAACATCTGGAACAGTGACAAACAGGCCTGGAAGAGGATGCAAGTGTATCTTGCCACCATGCACAGTGAGAAGCATGGTAAGAGAAAGAAAAAGTTCTTCAAAGCTCACTGTAAAGGAATTGAAGCAAATTGTAGTATGTTGGGTTCACAAGGTCTCCCAAACAACCATCAAGTGCTATCTTCATACCAACAAGCTGTTTGAGAGGCATGCACAGAGAAAGCCTTTTCTGAGTTATACTAAACGTATATAAACGTAACCAGCTGAAGTTTTCCAAGCAGTAATGAAATTTTAATGGGTGATGGGTCTGGCGTAACACCAAGAATGAGTATGCAGAAAAACACCTCGTGCCCACAGTTAACTATGGGGAGGATTGGTGATGCTGTGGGCCTGTTTTTTCTCCAAAGGATCTGGGAACCTTGTAAGAATACATGGGAACACGAACTCTGAAATATCGGGACATTTTGAATCAGAATCTGGTGGCCTTTGGCCGAAAGCTGAAGATAGGTTGTCACTGGGTCTTTCAGCAAGATAATGAACCTTCACAACTGGAAATCTACTCGAAAATGGTTTACACGAAACAAAACCAAGCTACTCCCATGGCCATGAGAGGTTGTGCAAAGAGGAATAGTTGACGATCCCTCTTTCTGTAGTCTCCCATATTGTGAAGAGTTATAAGGGGAAGATTAAGTGCTGTCTTGATGACAAAAGGAGGTTGTACAAAGTACTAACTCCAGCGGTGCCAATAATTCTTAGTTTTTTTGTAATAATAATAATAACAACAAAAAAAGGAATTTATTAGACGCCACGGAACACTTCTTAACCAAGGGTGCCAATAATTATGTACATGGGGGCATTAGGAAAGGGGTGTGCAAGTAAGTCATAGACTCTAGTGAACAGCTGTACCCTGTTGGCAAGTGAGCCTTATTCTTTGTGAGCTGTACACATGTTTTATTTACTTTTTTTTTTTTTTTTTTAACAATAATAGTAATATGCTTATTATCAGCATTGGTAGTTGTTTAAGTACAGATTTACAAAATCCTGGCAATCACCTCAGCTCCATCAGTGGTATAGGGAAGCTGATTTTTGGTCCTGATGAACTCTTTAAAAGAGAAGGGGTTCATTTCTTCGTCTCCCTCTTTTGACTCATCTAAAGTAACAATGACAGTATGAGTTACATAAAGACATAATGAATTATAATAAATGAATTTGTATAGTGGATGACATCTAACATCTAACTTTCTTCTCCTCGTATTTATTCTAAATGCTGAAAAAAATGCAGATGTATACTTGATTGAAAACATTTAAAACGGTCAGTTTAACCATAAATTTAAGTGTGACCATGAATAATTTCAATAGATGGAAATTTTCAAATCAAAAACAGCAACATTTCACTGTGACTGAAGATTGCTTAAAGAATGGACCTCCATCTTCCTCACTCAATAAATAAACCTTGAATTTTTTTGCTGTGCAGTAAAATAGTGTGCCACTATGAAATATGTACCATAAACCTTTATATAGTGGAACAGCAATGCAGCAGCTAGCACGTCTGCTAATTGATCTTGATTCGGGGTTTGATTCCTATTTGAGATGAACAGAGGTCCTTTCTGTGAAGAGTCTGCATGTTACCCACATTCAGGCAAGTGTTTTCCCCAGACATTATGGTTTCCCATAATTCAAAGACATGCCAGTAGCTATTTTGGAGATACTAAATTGCATTATGACTGTGCTGCTCACAACTGTTCTTCCTCCAAGTAGAGGATTAAGCAAAAGACAATTAAATAAACTAAATTTATAAAACATCGTATTTTATAGATCAAATGTGAAATATTCATAATTGATGTAAACTTTATAAAACATGACGGTTAACCTGATTTCAAAGTTTGTCTGTGAAATAGACACAGCTAAACTGCATCTTTGTATCAAAAAAATCAATTTAAAATCATATGTATACATTATATATACACATTCATTCATTTATTCATTATCTTCCGCTTATTCCTTTATGAGGGTCCCGGGGGGGTTCCAAATGCCCATCCAGGGGAGAACATCTCGGGCGCTGGGCAGATACACCCAGGACAGGGCGCCAATCCATCGCTGGGTACACACTCTCTCACTCACACAGTCACACACACTATACAGGGCAATTTGGAGCATTCAATTTACCTTCATGTTTTTGGAATGTGGGAGAAATCCGGAGAACCTGGAGGAAACCCAGGCAGAAACGGGGAGAAATGCAAACTCAGCCCAGATAGGAATCCCCAGCACTGAGAGGCAAATGTGCTAACCACTAAGCCACCGTGCCAACCCATAAATGCATTTATTAAAATCAAAATCTCTCATTATTATAAATGTGGAGTGTGGTCCCACAACCTCTGGACGATAGTAAAGCGTGTCTGCTCACACAACTAACATGCGTGCCAAACAGCGTCTAGCAGAAACTTCTGAGCAAAACCAGGTCCACTGCCTTGCCGACTGATTGTTCACTATGACATGGTCAATTGGCAAATTGGAAACCCTGGTTTTACTCTGAAGTTTCTGCTGGATGCTGTTGGGAATGACATGTTTGTTGTGCAAGCAGACACGCTCCGTTATTGTCGGTAGATTGTGGTAGTGCTTCGCAGCAGGAGTGTTTTGGGCAAGTACAGTCTTCCTTTTGCGACACATGCTGGGCTAGGATATAAGTGCACGCAGTAGAGTTTGGGTGGTGCACAGTATGGTATATATGGATGGGTTTGAAAAAAAGGTGGTGCAGCGTTGTTGTGCTTGGAAATGAGTGCAGAGAATGGAGGGAGGTGGCAGTGGGAGGGAGGCGGAGGCGCAGGACTTTTTATTTGTATTCATATACTGTACTTTCACTTTAAATGTTGGCCTCATATGAAAAACATTTTTTTTATTTTATATTGCATTAATCTTTGCTTAGACTAACCTTTTTGAACACATTGTCACAAATCATACTTTTCCAACGAGATATCTCCACTCCACGACACATTACTTTGAAGACACCCCCAGGCAAAAATATAATGCTTTAGAATACTTGTCATAAGCCTTTGTTATTGTCCATAGATGAACATAACCACACTTATGTTGTTATAAGAACAAGCTATAAGGCTGTAGAACACAAAGTGACATAATGCAATATAAATCATATAATTTATCAGTTTATCAACTTATTTTAGAGACCAGTGACAGAAAGTCTTATAATGTTTGTGTATAATGAGTGCTTTTTCTAAAAAATACTTTATAAGTGTTCATAACTGTCCATAGACTTTCCCTACATAGTACTACAACAGCTTATAAATGCTCTTTACAGCATTCAAATCAAAAGTAATAACCTTGTTTCAAGTACGAATGCTGGTAACACTTTCTATAAATTCAGTATTTCTAATACATTAAAAGGGCATTCCATTAGCTTTAAAAAATATTCTTTATAACACTTTATAACATTTGTCATAAGCCTTTGTTAATGTACATAGATGTTCATATATGTTCATAAATTGTTATAACAATCTGACATAAGTCTTTAGAAAACTAAGTTATATAATACATTATAATTTGAAGTTATTTAAACCTTTATGTTTAGACATTCCTACTTGACCATAATGATTACACTTTACTTAAAGTCTGTAAAGAGCATTTATAAGGTCAATAAACATAGACGTTATAAAGCTTTATGCCACTGGTCTCTATAATAAGTTAATGAACAGTAAAAATATATAATTTGAAATGCTTTATGTGGGCGGCACGGTGTCTTATTTGTCAGCACTTTCGTCTCTCAGCGCTGGGGATTACCGGTTCAAATGGAGTTTCCATGCTCTCCTCATGTCTGCGTGGGTTTTCTTCCACTGTTCAAAAACATTCAAGGTAAGTTAAATTCTCTTATTTGCCCCTATAGCGTCTGAGTGTGTGTGCGTATGTGAGAGTGTGCCCAGCGATGGATTGGCGGAACCCCACCGCAACCCTACTACAATTAAGGATTAAGCGGAAGATAAGGAATGAATGAAAATGCGTTATGTCACTTTGTGTTATAAAGCCTTATGGCATATTCTTAGAACACATTATAAGTATGTTTATGTACATATATGGACACTACTAAAGTCTTAAGACAAGTATTATAAAGCATTATGAATACTGGATTTAGGTAAAGTGTTACCAGAATGTCTAAACATCCAAAAAATCAAAAGATTAAATGAGTTCATATTATAATGCATTATGATAAATGGTTTAATTATGAACATACAGTGCATGTACATTAACAATGACTTGTGAAAAATGTTATGAAGTTATATAAATAAAGCTTTTTATATACACTTAACACATTATGAATACCGGATTCAGCATACTGAGATGGATGTCAAATTTATGGATAGTGATGTCTGGTCAATCTAAATGTTTAAGTCGGTGTGTGCTTATACCCTCTGTAAAGATTTACTGCAGTGTGTTAGTGAGACGGAGGCAGCTTTAACTCATGGTGAATATTAGTGGGTGAGTCATAATACAATAAAAATTCAGGTAGTGACTCATAAGGGAAACAATTCTACCACCAATGGCATTATTGTGATATACTATCATAACAGTGTGCAATCTTTGTGTGCGTTTGTGTGTGTGTGTGTATGTATGGTTCGGGGGAGGGGGTTTGCTTGTAAACAGTTGTATTTAGTAAAGTTTACATGTACATATATTTTTTGTTTGCTTTGTGTGTCTTAAATCTTTATTTACTTAATTTGGAATTCAAAGTCATCCACTGTGATTTAATTGTATAGCTTTCTTTGCTGTTCATTAATCAAGCATTAGTTTAACTGTAGGGTGACATAGTGGTGCAGTGGTTAGCACGTGCCTCTCATCTGCCGTCCACATGCATTGTTGCCAACTGTAAAGAAAGGTAAAGAAAGTAGCTACTGGTTGTCCCAAAAGTCACTAGAAATGATGTCATCACCCTATTTGCATAATAGTCAACTTGTGTGTTTAAAGTAACAAACACCATAAATACATAAACATACATTTACATTTAGCAGACGCTTTTATCCAAAGCGACTTACAAATGAGAGAACATGTTAAGAAAAATATGGTAGAAGTTTAAATTGGCTTTAAATAATTATAATAAGGGGCCGCACGGTGGCTTAGTGGTTAGCACATTTGCCTCTCAGCGCTGGGGATTACTGGTTCGAATCCCTATCTGGGTGGAGTTTCCATGTTCTCCCCATGTCTGCGTGGGTTTCCTCCGGGTTCTCCGGTTTCCCACCACATCCCAAAAACATGAAGGTAAATTGAATGCTCTAAATTGCCCTGTATTGCGTGTGTGTATGTGTGTGTGACTGTGAGTGTGTACCCAGCGATGGATTGGCTTCCTGTACTGGGTGTATTTGCAGAGCACCCGAGACGTTCTCCCCTGGATGGGCATGGGGAACCCCACCGCGACCTTCATAAAGGAATAAGCAGAAGATAATGAACAAATGAATAATTGTAATAAGTTCTTCTGTTGATTTTTTTGTCTTGGAAATAAGCCGTCATTTGTTAAAATAAATTAATGACATTAGTATTTTGTCTATAACCCCAAAATGTAGTCAGTGGCAGCTTTGGGCTTTGGACGTGGAGCGATGCACGTCTCTCTGAGCATTGAGAGTGTTGTGGAACAGGGCTCACGGACAGAAACAGAAGAAAATGTCTTCAAAAGTCTCTAATAACGTCGGAAAAAATGGCTAGAATTGTCGCTAGTCGCTTTAAAAAAAAGTTGCTGAATGGTCGAAAAAAGTCGCTATATATAGTGATAAATTTGCTAAATTGGCAACATGTCATATTACACGTTATAATCTATCACTACATATATAAAGTCTAAAGTCTGTGTGTGTACCCTATACAAATCTATGGTGTTAATTTGATTACCACAACTTTAGACATTATTTTTCGTGAGCCTGTGGAGGTTTATATACTCTTTACAACCACCATAACATGGTAGGTTAGTCAAGCAATTAATTACACATTACGTCACTTGATTTAACACTTTCTATGACTCTCGTATATTTAATGCATTGCAAGTGCATTCATAAATCTTTATAAAATATTCATAAGACTTCATAACATTCGTCATAAACCTTTGTTAATGTACATAGAGGTTCCTATCATAGTCATAAATTGTTGTAATAATTTGAAATAAGGCTTTATAACACAAATGACATAATGCATTATAATATGAACTTTTAACTTTTGATCCTTTGGATGTTTAGACATTCTTACTTAAAACAAGGTTATACTTTACTTAAAAAATGATTGGGTACTACTTCACTTCAGTAGAGATAGCTTATGAGCTTTTTAAAAATGTTATGAGCACTTATAAAGTCATTTTTAGTAAAAGTACTAGTTAAACTCAAACATTAAAAGACTTTATGTCACTGGTCTGTATCATAAGTTGATGAACAGTTAAAATATTTAACTTAAAATGCATTATGTCACTTTGTGGGGGACACGGTGGTTTAGTGGTTAGCATGTTCACCTCTCAGCGCTATTTTTTGTTCGAGTTTCCATTTTGGTGGAGTTTCCATGTTCTTTCTGTGTTCGCGTAGGTTTCCTCCAGATTCTCAGATTTCCTCCTACAGTTCAAAAACATGAATTCAAGGTAAACTGAATGCTTTATTTGTCCTATATGTGTGTGGCTCTGTGAGTGAGTGTGTGCCCAGCGATAGGTTGGCGCCCTGTCTTGGGTGTATCTGCTTAACGCCCAAAACGTTCTCCCCTGGATGGGCATGGGAAACGCCCGCAATCCTCACCGAGAATTAAGCAGAAGATAATGAATGAATAAATGAATGAATGCATATGTAACTTTATGAAATTTCATAAAGCATTATGAACTCTTTATTAAGGTTTATAACATTTACAAGATGTTGAAGTGTTACGTATGTTTATAACTAAGTGACCCATTTTAAAATGTTTTAAACATAGTTTTTTATAACGCTGATAGAACAAACCTCAGAAATATAATTTTGTCTAAAATCATATTGTAGTTACTCTCTGTCACAGCTGTGTTAGATCTGAGATGATTGCAACACGGAGGTTAGTATTTAATTGTAACTCTTCAAAACGTTGCCCTCTGGACTTATCCCAAATCTCATTTCACTTTCACACCTCTACTTGTGAAATTCAGGTGGTTGGAAGCCGCTGTGCAGTAATGTGTAGTGGCTAGGGATGGGTTATGTGAACAGAAACCAAACTGTGCTTTATATCACAAGCATACCGGAATGGAGAATTTAATTTCCCGACTGTTTCCTTCTAATTAACTAAGAAACCTTTATAGAACACCGGCTGAATTCTTTACACACACTCCTGCTTCCAATTTCTAAACTTTATTACTATCCAGGTTAGTGGTTATTTTGAACAAGCGAAATATGCCAAACGATAGAGTCCTTGATAGCAACGTGAAAGTTGAAACACAATTGTTTTTGAATGAGTGATGGCTTTGGTTTTTATATAGTGCAAATGAATCTATTATATATTCTGTATTATGTATTATATATTATAGAGTGAGGTTTGTGGCAATATAAATTCTGAAATGATTATGTGGAATGAATAATGTGTGAGGTGTGACTATGGTGTCCATGTGGTTGCTTTCTTATATGAATTTATCAGTAGGTTTTCCGAGGACACGATAAGAAATGACAATTACTCGTGAAGAACCCAATCCATCGATGGCGATAGCGAACGAACAATCTGACGAAGAAAAGTGAAAACCGTTAGTTTTTCCAAAAAACATGGTAGGTAATCAAGGTGACAATTTTAGGCTTGTAGGTACTTGGAAAAACCCCTATGTGACACTGGAGCAATCTTGCATTTAAAGGCGATATTGAACAAACCATTGTATTAACGAAAGTGAAAAGTGAGAAGCAGTTCATAGGGAATAAAGGAGCCAAGTTGTAGCCTTGTAAGTACCCGGGAAGACCCAGCATTTGATGGCGATATCAAACGAATCATTAAGCATAGGTAGAAAGGTAGGAAGTACCATGACGCTAAATTTTGGCCTTGTAGGTACTCGGGAAGCGGGTGTATTAGTAAAGATTGAGTGAGTTATTGAGGGCTTTTGGCATTTAGAGGTATAGATAATAAAATGCATGAGATGTGCTTCTATTTTAGTACAATTTGGAATGTTGGCTGATTATTGATGTAAAGTTACACTTTTAGGAAACTAGGGTTCTAGTTACAGCCTAATCCAGCAATGGCCAGAATGAGCAGGAAAGGTCCCCCAGTCTTTTACATGGCAGACACACAGACACATTTACACTTAGGGACAATTATGTGTCTGAAAAATACTGGAATATTACTTATTTGTGCAGTCAGTCACAAGAAAACATCAATGATCTGCAAAAGGTTTGTGACTAAGAACTAAAATGAGAAATGGTCACAATAGCATTACATTTACATTCAGTTATTTAGCAGATGCTTTTATCCAAAGTGTCTTACTAGTATCCCAACTTGCTTGGGCTCAAAACACAGGGTTGATACAGCACCCTGGAGGGATGAGCATTAAGGGTCTTCCTCAAGAACCCACATTGGTAACCTCAGTGGAACCCACAACCTACTAACTGACAGTCCAACTGTCACTGAGATATCACTTTCACAATATCAAATTCATAAAGCCTTTTAAACACATTCATAAAGCTTTATAAAACATTCAAAATGCTTTAACACACATCACAAGTCTTTGTTAATGTACACAGATGTTTGTAACCGAACCAAACATAAGAATATGCTGTCACATTGTGTTCTAAGAAAATGCGACATAATGAATTATTAAGTGTGTAATTAAACGGTTTACTACCTTATTGTAGTAACCAGTGTAATTAAGTTTAATAACATTCATTCATTGTCTTCCGCTTATTCCTTTATGAGGGTTGTGGGGGGGTTCCCCATGCCCATCCAGGGGAGAACATCTCAGGCACTGGGTAGATACACCCAGGACAGGGCGCCAATCCATCGCTGGGTACACAC
>JAOUQT010296465.1:0-16650 GCA_025769995.1 Xyliphius kryptos | reverse complement strand
TTGGGGTGTTTTGGAGGAGCAAGTCAGGAAACGTTTTCCTCCACCAGCGTCACGTAGTGACCTGGCCACTATCCTGCTATCCAAAGCATGATGTGTCTGTACCCATGCTTCACAGTAGGTATGGTGTTCTTAGAATGAAACTCAGACGAGTTGAGTTTTTACCAAAAAGCTCTATTTTTGTTTCATCTGCAGCCTGGTGCATGTGTACAATTTTCTTTGACAGCTCTTTGGTTTTGTCCATGGTTGAGTTTGGAGTCCACCTTTCCACTGTTTTATGCTGTGGACAGGTGTCTTTTATACAGATAATAAGGTCAAACTGGTGCCATTAAGAGGATGTTACAGGTCTCTGAGAGCCAGAAATCTTGCTTGTTTGTGGGTGACCAAATGTTTATTTTTTACCATCATTTACAGATATAATTACAGATGTCTCTCTTCTTTCTAAGTAGGAGAACTTGCACATTCAGTGGCTGACTAAATACTTTTTCCACACTGTCTCCAGATATCTAAAGGTTTCACTTGATTTACATAAGAAGACATTTAGATTATTGCTTAATAAATAAAATTATAAAGTAATACTACTTAGTAATATTTTTACCTTTCGACTGTGGTCCATTTTGTCCGTCTTTCCCACTTTCCATTTCCTGATCGTCCTTTTGAGCTGATAAAGCTTTCAAAACAAATTTAATAGAAAAGAAAACATTCTTGTTAGTAAGTCTGCAAAAAAGCAAGAAAATAAACAAAAGCACACTTTTGAATCGCAATTCAAGATCTTTTTTCTAAGTAATTGATGCCATGTGTTCTGGATCAAAGACAAAAAGGAATATTAAAAAAGGAATTTCAGGTCTTGAACATCCATTTACCAATACAGTCCCAAAATAGGCTTATTGTTTTTTCTTGTATAATTTTTAATAAACTAGAATAAATTGCTTCTTACGTTTTACACATTGTGGGTAAATCCATGCTCTTTGAGTACATGTGGCTTCAGTTATATTCCTAAATATAAAGCCATCTTTACACTTGTATTCGACTTTGCCGCCTTCCTCATAGAATGCCTTCAGGTTTCCTATCTTCAGATTTGCATCATTTATATTTCTTTCAGGATCAGGGCATCTAAGTCCTTCAGCCACTACAACAAACACCAAAATCAGTGTAAAGCTTTATATCCTCAGCCAACAAATGTTAATAATGGTTAGCTAGGTCAGTAGGTAGGGATGGGTGGGTGAATAAAAAGGCCAACAAGCACATTTCATTTATATAATTATGATGTAATTGTGAATCATGACTGCAAGGAACACTTAAATATTGCAACACAATATGTTGCAATAGTATGTTAAACATACATAGTATAGGCAACATAGTATGTTAAACATACAGTAGATTATGCTGTTTAATTAGCATGTTGTTCTGCATCACGAATTTCTGAATATTATCTGGTGGAAATAATAATAATTTTGTTTCTGACATTTGCAAGACTAAGCCAAAGCACACTGTGGTTTTTGTATGATTAGAATAAGCAAATCAAGGTAAAAAAATATCCCATGTGCACTTAATTTTTTTCCTCAATATATGCTTTGTTTTGTGCAGTGGTGGAAGAGTTGGGTTTTTTACTTAAATAATACTGCAAAACTACAACTACAATTAGAACACCCCATAAAATATGCACTTTATTTTTAAGTATTGTTCTCACATCAAACTTGTTTAAGCTTGTTTTTATTTCTCTCTGGTAAAGAAAGTGATTTATTTACTAACTTTGTTTTACTCTTTAAACAAAATATATTAACAAAAATGTAAAGGAAAAAAGGAAACGTTAGAACACTATACCCCTATTAGAGCGTTAGAACACTATACTCCTATTAGACTGTTAGAACACTATACCCCTATTAGAACGTTAGAACACTATACTCCTATTAGACTGTTAGAACACAATACCCCTATTAGAACGTTAGAACACTATACCCCTATTAGAACGTTGGAACACTATAACCCTATTAGACTGTTAGAACACTATACCCCTATTAGACTGTTAGAACACTATATCCCTATTAGACTGTTAGAATTCCGTAATTATCTGGTAAGTTTTACTGAGTGCCTTGGAGAACCTGATTCAGGTCTTTATTTTCCACTGTGAAACTGAGCAGAGTTCAAGATGTGTGTATCTTCAGAATGCTCTGGTGTTTAATATATCACTTTATTTACAGATGTACACACATTTAATGTAATGTTTTTAGTTCTGTTGTAAAAATCATGTTTAGAGATGGAATATATTTATACTCAATTAATTACTGAACATTTCATACACACACCTATACACATCATGGGTTCTCTATAATCAAAATCTTTTACACACTGTATATTGTCTGGCATCCGCCACGTTTGGATTTGGGAGGGGGCGTGGCTGGACTTCCCAGGAGGCAGTGCGCCACACTGTAATTAATGTTTTTCTCGTTCTATTTAATGTTCTACTATGTTTTATTAATTAATAATAATGTTTTATGCTCATAATTATAGTTAGTTTAGATGTTTATCGAATGTTTTTGCATAGTCACCATCTTAGGGTAGACAAGCACATTTAGTATTGGCTTTCAACTGTGCGTGCATATACACACTATTTTTCTAAAAATATTTGCTCACCCAACATATTTATCAGAATCAGAATCATCACTTCCTTCTCCAACATGACTGTGCACCAGTGCACAAAGCAAGGTCCATAAATACATGGATGACAGAGTCTTGTGTGGATGAACTTGACTAGCCTGCACAGAGTCCTGACCTTAACCTGATAAAACACCTTTGGGATGAATTAGGGTGGAAACTGAGAGCCAGGCCTTTTTGTCTAACCCTATGGATTAGCTCACATGTGAGTCAAGGCAGGTGAGTGAATACTTTTGTAAATCTAGTGTTTTTGTGTAATTTAAACAAGAAAAAACTTTGTGATACATGTTATTATTTAGGAAAATCAGAGAACTTATGTACACACCAAGGTCCATATCTACTAACCTTCACACATTGGTGTTTTTTCCCACTCTGAGCTGATGCAAGATATTACTTCCTCCCCTTTTAGTTTGTAGCCGTCTCGACACTTGTATGTCACTTCATATGGTTTGTGACTAATAATAACTGCATTTTCAACACGAGGAGGAAAACCACATTGCCCGGCTACTCCAAATAGAAAAAAAAAATCATTAGAGTTTTTATTGATTTAATTCAAATATTTAACCATTTTTTCTGAATGAACAGAATATTTCTTCTAAATAAATATCCACTGCCTGTTGAAATATGTACAGAAACCGGTGCAATACAAATTTCTTACATTTACAGTCTTGCCAGTTTCCACTGACACATTTAAAACAGCAAACCTTTGATTCACAGTCAAACTCCACCACTTCCTTATTCTTATAGGCTTTCTTTTCCTGACTGTGCTTTGCATACATATTTGGGATACGACCACACTGATCATTAGCTGTAAAAGAAGACACAACAACATGATACCAATAAACAGCTGTTTATCTCATAAAACAATGCTGGTCATAAAATTAGAATATCATAAAAAAGTTGATTTATTTTAGTAATTCCATTGAAAAAGTGAAACTTGTATATTATACATATTCATTATACACAGACTGATATATTTCAAGTGCTTATTTCTTTTAATTTAATGATTTATAACTAACAACTAAGAAAAAGAAATTCAGTATCTCAGAAAATTAGAATATTTTGAACAGGTTTAATATTATAGACACCTGGCGCCACACTCTAATCAGCTAATTAAGTCAAAACACCTGCAATGACCATTAAATGTTCATGCAATCTAGTTTAGGCTCCACAATCATAGGGAAGGCTGCTGACTTGACAATTGTCCAAAAGGCAGCCATTGACACCTTGCACAAGCATATCAAGACACAAAAGGTTATTGCTAAAGAGGCTGGCTGTTCACAAAGCTCTGTGTGCAAGCACATTAATACAGAGTTAAAAGGAAGGAAAAATAAAAATTAAATTAAAATAAAAAAATTAAGTTCTCTCATGAAAGTAAATTTTGCATTTCCTTGGAAATCAAGGTCCCAGAGTCTGGAAGAAATGGAGGAGAGGCAAAAAATCCACAGTCAGTTATGGTTTGGAGAGCCATGTCATCTGCTGGTGTTGGTCCACTATGTTTTCTAAGGTCCAAGGTCAATGCAGCTTTCTATCAGAAAGTTTGAGCACACCTCATGCTTCCTGCTGCTGACCAACTTTTGGAAGATGCTGATTTTATTTTCCAACAAGACTTGGCACCTTCACACAGTGCCAAAGCTACAAGTACCTGGTTTAAGGACCATGGTATCCCAGTTCTTAATTGGCCAGCATACTCACCTGACCCTAACACTATAGATAATCTATTGGCTATTGTGAGGAGGAAGATACGACACGCCAGACCCAACTATGCAAAAAAACTGAGCAGTGCCACAGACGGATTCACTCCATGCCACAATGCTGCAGTAATTCAGGCAAAAGGAGCCCAGACTAAGTATTGAGTGCTGTACATGCTGATACGTTTCATGTTCATACTTTTCAGTTGGCCTGCATTTATAAAAAAAAATTTGTATTGGTCTAAATTAATATTCTAATTTTCTTAGATACCCAATTTGAGTTTTTATTAGTTGTCAGTTATAATGATTCAATTAAAGGAAATAAACACTTAAAATATATCAGTATGTGTGTAATGAATACGTATAATATACAATTTTCACTTTTTCAATGGAATTACTAAAAGAAATCAACTTATTTATGATATGCTAATTTTATGACCAGCACCTGTATATTGTGTCCCCGGTAAATTAAAACTACTTACGTATACACAGTGGCATAGAACTCGGTTCACCATTAATACAGTTTATGACTTCCCACCATTTCTCATCAAATGATTTATAGCCAGAGTTGCAGGTGAAAGGGGAAAATCCTTGGGGCAATTCTTTTGTGGTACCATTTTGCACAGTGATTTCACAAGTTTCTTTTGCTACTATAACAATTAATAGAATAAGAAAAATTAGCAGAAGGACACACACACAAACACACACATATATATATATATTGTTTATATACACTATATTTCCAAAAGTATTTGCTTACTCTAATCCATAGAGTTTAATATGACGTCTGTCCACTCTTTGCAGCTGGAAAAGCTTCAACTCTTTTGGGAAGGCTGACTCTGTCATCCATGTATTTATGGACCTTGCTTTGTGCACTAGGGCACAGTCATATTGGAAGAGGAAGGGGTCAGCTCCAAATGGTTCCCACAAAATTGGGAACATGGAATTGTCCAAAACGTTTTGTTATGCGGAAGCATTTATACACCTGTGGCTGTGGAAGTGATTGGAACACCTGATTCTGATCATTTGGATGGGTAAGCAAATACTTTTGGAAATAATGTGTATGTACACATTGCTAGTACAATTTTGGACTCTTATTTGGCTTCAGAACAGCCTAAATTCTTTGTGGCCTACTTTCAACATAGATGGTATTCTGCTTTTCTTGGTTGTAATAAATGGTTGTTTGAGTTACTGTTGCCTTTCTATTTTCTCCAGCCAGTCTGTCCATTCTCATTTGACCTATCACTTCAACAAGCATTTTCTTCCACAAAACTGCCACTCACTGGATATTTTCTCTTATTCTGAACAAAGGTCAAGTAGGGTATGCTGTGTGTGGTTGGCTACCGCTCCTCGCCAGAGCTCAGTCCGCACTACTGCCAATTTTCTATCTATTACCTACATTTTGTTTCCCTTTTTTCATGTAAAGCTACCTTGGGTTTGTGTAAGGCACTATAAAAATGTAGAGTCCTGACCTTAAATCGATAGAACATCTTTGGGACAAATTATTGCCAGAACTGAGAGCCAGGCCTTTTCGGCCAACATCGGTGTTTTACCTCATAAATGTGCTTCTGGAAGAATGGTCAAAAATTCCCATAAACACACTCCTAAACCTTGTGGACAGCTGTTATAACTGCAAAGCTGTTCTAGCTGCAAAGGGTGGACTAACGTCATATTGAACCCTATGGATAAGCTTATATGTCAAGGCAGGTGAGTGAATACTTTTGGAAATATAGTGTATGTGAGTCAAGGCAGGTGAAAAAATACTTTTGGAAATATAGTGTATATGGAATCATATAATAAACTCAAAAGTGTTAAACAAACCAAAAATGTGTTTTAGGTTTAAGATTCATCAAAGTTGTCACATTTTGCTTTTATTAAATCTGTGCACATACTTATATAAAATAGCTTTATTTGGTAGTCATCTGGAATGGAAGTTCCTAGAGGTGCTGATCACTTGTTGGTTGCCTTGCCTTCACTCTGCAGTCCAACTTATTCTAAACCATCTCAATCGGGTTTAGATCAGGTGATTGTGGAAGCAAGATCATCTGACACAACACTCCTTTATACTTTCTCTGTCTAATAGCCCTTACTTTGCCTGAAGGTGTTGAAAAATCAAATGATAGCCATACTAAGCGCAAACCAGATGGGATGGCATGTGCTTTTGACAACATCGATCACGCTATTCTTCCGCATAGTCTAGGAAATGTTGTTGGAATTAGGAACAGCCCTGTCCTGGTTCAGGTCTTATTTGTCTAAATGTTATCAGTTTGTATATGTAACTGGCCACTATTCTATGCAAAGTTTTGTGTCCCACAAGGTTCTGTATTAGGCCCGTTACTATTTTCACTATATTTATTAGACATTAGACAGTGGCTGTTAAACAATTTTCTATTACCTAATTGTGATAAAACCGAAGTACTGGTATTGGGACCACAGGCAGCTAGAAGATACTGATATGTTATTAACTCTGGATGGTCTTTAAATTACATAATGTACAGCTGTAAAACCTTGGTGTGATTATTGATTGTAGCCTCTCTTGGAATCTCATGTAGATAAAACCACCAGGATTATCTTTAACCAATCTTTTATCTTAGAAACCTTGCTTAGATTAGAAATATGCTGGCACTAAATGATGCAGAAAAAACTTGTCCAGGCCTTTGTTACCTCTAGGTTGGATTACCATAACGTCTTGTTGTCTGGTTGTTCCAGTACTGTTAGTCCAGAATGCAGAATCCTTACTAGAACCCGGATATAAATATATCACCCCTGTCTTATCCACACTGCACTGGCTACCGGTCAAATTTTTTATTGATTCTAAAATACTTTAGCTCGCTTGCAAAGCAGTTAATGGTCTCGTGCCACAGTACCTACTTTGATCAGAAGGTGCAGGCTATTTACTGATACCTCGTATTATGAGGACTACAGCAGGGGGCAGATCATTCTCTCTTACATCTATAGAATAGTCTTCCAGTTAGTGTTCGGGACTCGTCATATATTAGATATATACAGATTGGATCACATCACCCAAATGAGGATGGGTTCCCATATGAGTCCCTCTCAAGGTTTCCTCCTTATTTACTCAGAGAGTTTTCCTCTCCACCGTTACTCATCTGGGATACAATGTTTCTGTAAAGCTGCTTTGGGACAATAAAATTAAATTGGATTGAACTAAAAATATATGGTGTTTGGAACCAAAAATCACAAATTTGGACTCATCAAACCAAAGGACAGATTTCACTGGTCTGATGTCCATTTCTTGTGTTTCTTGGCCCAAGCCATTATATTCCTATTGTTCTTCCTTAGAAGTGGCTTCTATGCAGAATGACTTGCCTAGGTTGCAGATTGAACCGGCAAACGTTTGTTCCCAAGCCTGTGGTGGAATAAGAGTAAAGTTCTCGTAATCGTCTGAGATTTTTCCGGAAGTACAACAGCTCCTTCTGGGTTATGCATGTTACTCATTAGCCTAATGCAAATCTTTAAACTCTCAGAGGAAACCAGAGCACCCAGAGCAAACCCACGTGGGCATAGGGAGAACATATAAAATCCACACCAAATAGACCCAGGAAAGCCTATTCAGGAATCTAACCCAGTATCTTTTTGCCGTGAGGTGGCAGTGCAGTGTCACCAATGATGTAGTGATGCAAAGTGGAACTATTATTATAATTATTATGTAGTGAACACAGACAAGTGGGGTGATAAAACTGTGATTATAGCAAATAAAAACACTCAGATTGAGCAAGAAAAGTTGTGGACTAAATTTAACTGTTGTATAATAATAAATGGATACTTACATTTGCATTCTTGCATATTGTCCCACACATTGTGCTTACAGGTGACAAAAAATCTTTTGGGTTTATATCCTGGATCACACTGGACCTCTATTTTCGTATTGAATTTATACGTATTTGCTTGACTCACCACCACTCCATTTATAATATCTGGTTTTTGACATTTTATTTCTGAAATACAGGCACATATTGTTATCTACCCATATGAATAAGTTAAGAAATAAGTTTTTAAAAATGTACACATACCAGTACAAAGTTGTTTCGGCTGCCAGCCGTTTTCTGTACACACAGCATGTCCATTTTTACCTTCGTAGCCATGTTCACAGCGATACTGTATAGTGTTCCTTAAACTATATTTCTCCTTGTTGGGCTGAATGTATGAAAGATGTTGACCATCGGGATGCATACAGATCATATCTAGAAAACATTTTATAATATTTTGGGCTTTTTATATTTTGTTGCTTTTTTTCTTGTTTTTTCATCTTCTTGATTATAAACTGACCACATACCAATACACAGTGGATTTGGATCCCAGCCATTCACTGTACATGTAGCATATGAAGCTTTAGCTTTAAAACCATATTCACAGCGGTACTGTATTCGTTGGTCTAAATTAAAAACATGTCTGTAAGGTTTCGGGCTTGACAGATGTTGATTATTAGGATATTCACAGGTGATTTCTGCAATAAATACACAAATAAATATTTTTAATATTAATATTAATATCAGGACATGCTTCAACTATGGTGCCAACAATAATTAAACAGTATTAAAGGTTTGGTGTTTTTACCCTCACATACTGGATTGGTTTCCCATTTTCCATTTTCTTTGCATTCAATTTTTTTCGAGACTTGCTTTGCTAGAATAACCCAGTAGTTTTCTGTGCACGTAATTTCCACATATTCTCCAACCTTAAATATATTCTTCCCCAGTGGCATTGTTTTAGAAATACCAACTGTGATTGGTCCGAGAAGACAAATAATTTCTGAAGAGATGAAAACAGAAAGACGGTTAACTTAAAAAAAAAAGAGCAGTTGTTTTTAAGTTGTTACATTAATTATGTTATATTCAATATATGTAACACAAGCAGGTAATTAAATTCTGGTGTTTCCACCTTCACATTCTGGTTTTAGACTCCAGCCAAATTTTGTACACCTCGGGCTTCCGGGTCTGGGATTGTACCCTCGCTCACATCTGTACTGCAGAATATTGTTTTCTTTGTACTCCCTCGTTTGTTCAGTAAATCCATGTGGTATTAAGGGTGGCAGGCATTTTATTTCTATAAGAACCAAAAAATCTTTAATAGATTAACAAACAAGTAGCAAGTTTATAAAATGTATATACTGGTTGTTTATATGTGGAAGAGTAACAAAAGAGAGAATTTGTTTCAAAACGTTTTATTAACGTTTTATCATTTATTTGTATCTTTTCTTTATTGTGCATCTACTCATAAACAATGAACTAGATTAAACTAATTATACACACAGTATGCAATGTCCAGTGATGAGTGTGCTGTGTCCCCATCCAAATGCAGTGTGGTTATATATCAGCTGGATATAGTCACTAAACTGCTGGATGTCCAAATGGTGCTCCAATAATCATGTGAGCCACATAATCACACATCAACTAAACCTGTTCTCTGACTATGTCACTGATGTGGTGAATGAGCTACAAGTGACATATAATCAGGGCTGTGTATCCTTGCTTGTGTTTCTTGACCATTGATCATGCTATTCTACTTCACAGACTGGAGAAGGTTGTTGAAGTTAATAGAACACCTCTCTCCTGGTTTAGATCTTACTTTCTTATGTCCTGCTTCTGGGTAAAATAATTCAAAACCTGGTATCTGTTTTCATAATTTATTTCACTGTTTATGCTGATGACACACATCTGTAAGCTAGATGAGAGAAAATTTCTGTGTGGAGTTTGCATGTTCTCTCTGTGTTTGTGTCGCTTTTTTCCCACATTCCAAATACATACATGATAGGTTAATTGGTGTTTCTAAATTGCCCATTAGTGTGTGATTGTGTCTGTGATTGTGTGTGTGTATGCGCCCTATGATGGATTGGCCCTGTCTAGGGTTGTTCCCATCCTTGCGCCTAGAGTTGCCGGATATAGCAGGTATAGAAAATGAATAAATGAATAAATAAGTGTTTAATTTTTAATCCATTTAATTGAGCACTGTAGAGAAATCGCACTGTAGAGAATGTATCATTTAGCTCCCAGAACAATATACTAATTTATAATATTAAATATACTATTTAAATTGCTTCTAATTCACCAGTAAATATAGTTATCTTTGAGAAACATAACAATGACATTGTGGGAAATTATTAACACTCATAAAGTGTTGAAATTACCTATACACTTTGGTATAGAGCCACTCCAGTCTCCATTTTCTTTGCAGTTAATTTCTTCTGGTCCATCTAGCATCTTGTGAGGAGATTCACACTCAAAATGGACAACATCACCATAGCTTGCGTCTTCCGTGTTGCCTGATGCAACCACTTCACCAAAATTTCTAATGATAGGACATTTCACCACTGACAAGAAGAAAAAAACATCTTAGTGATTGAATCTTTAGAATTCAGCATGTGTGTGCACTTGTACAGTTGTACATGTTTTGTGTAAAAGTTTAGACTATGTCATTGTACATGTTTTATGTCTAAAGTTTAGACTAGACTATATTGTGATCAAGGTTGAAGTTCCCCAAATCATTAGGTTGGCACTACTGTCTAACGAACGCCCACGCAGTCTATTTCCCAGCACAACCAATCTAAATCACCTACGAATCATTGTTTGCACATGAATCTAGTAATGTTTGTGAATCATTGCAAAGTATATGCAACTTACTGTGTATTGCTCTAGTGTTTATTGACCTTTGTCATTGTTTATCTACCACACGTTCAGCCTAGAATCTGTTTACTGTTGTTTGCATATCACATGAACTTTATTCTGTGTCTACATTTGGCCTATTGGATACTGATTCGGATTTATCTGGACTGTGTTATAATAAACTGCACTTGCTTCCAAAACCATTGTATGGAGTTTATTTATACAGGGGGTGAGAGACATTCGAAATGTTACTAGGAGTTACATACAATTTTCACTTTTAAATTACATATAATTTTAGAGTTTTCAATATACTGGCATGCAGAACTTGCAGAGAATTCTTCAATAATATACACACATCAATCAATTGGTGATAGACAAACTAGACAAACATTGTGTAACAAATAAAATACACTATATTTCCAAAAGTATTTGCTCATCCAAATTTTCGGAATCAGGTGTTCCAATCACTTCTATGGCCACAGATGTATGAATGCTTCAGCATACCAAGACATTTTGGACAATTTCATGCTCCCAACTTTGTGGGAACAGTTTGGAGCTGGCCCCCTCCTCTTCCAACATGGTTGTGCACCAGTGCACAAAGCAAGGTCTATAAAGACATGGATGACATAGTCTTGTGTGGATGAACTTGACTGGCCTGACCTTAACCTGATAGAAAATCTTGAAATTAGAGCGGAGACTGAGAGCCAGGCCTTCTCGTCCAACATCCGTGTGTGACCTCACAAATGCGCTTCTGGACGAATGGCCAAAATTTCGTAAACACATTCCTAAAACTTGTGTACAGCCTTCCCAGAAGATTTAAAGTTTTTCTAGCTGCAAATGGTGGACCGACAGTCATATTGAACCCTATGTATTAGCTCATATATGAGTCAAGGCAGGTGAGTAAATATTTTTAGAAATATAGTGTACTTATTTAGAACTAGAAATGCCATAGGAAGCCCTACTTGGGGATCTAACCAAGAAATACCTTGCTGTGTGGTGACAGCATTACCCCAGTCAGGCTTCCAGACTACTCTGAATGGTTGTGTGTGCTTACTGCTCACTTAGTGTGTGTATGCGTTTATTTACCATCAATGGGTCATATGAACAGATGAATTTCCTTATTGGGATTAATTTAGTATTAATTAGTCAAGGTTTGGGATCACAAAGAAATCATAATGTAAATTGGAACACTTTGTCAAAAACAATTGAACACCCCTGACTTTTGTTTGACTGTAATTATCCGCATAGCCAAAATCATAGTGTAAAATAGTAAGTAAAATGGAAAAAAAAAAGTTTATATGTTGTTCTGAAAAGACAGATATAGATATATACATTGTTTACAATAAGTAAATACAAAAATCTAAGTGCAATATCCATTTAATATGTCTACATGACTAGAGAAATTTCTGTTTTTTATTACCTGAACAGACAGGCACAGAATTGTCCCATCCCTGGATACGACAGTTACGATAATTTACTCTGCTCGCCATTATATACCTTGAAAAGGTCAAGAAAACATATAATCAGCAAAGATGCAACTCCATTTTAGATTTAGAAGAATGAGGACAACAATATAATGGAAATTGTTGATTATTAATCAGATAATTATTACTCTCTATATCTAATATCAAATGTTGTAGGTCTAGAAGAAGACATAATAATAGCACACCAGAGCAAACGAGCTTCTTACCCTTTCCTACATGTATATTCCACTGTAGCTCCAAATACAAACTCTTTTTCATTGATAAGCTTAAAATCTCCATTTGATGTATCTCCTGGGTGACCGCATGGTTTTTCTACAAGAGCAATGTTCATTATTTCATAGAAAATATTAGCCTACTGGGTGCATCATGGTATATTTGCAATTTAGAAAGAATAAACTTACTTTTACAGCCTCTTCCTGCAATTTTTATCCACTCATTATTCTTACATTCGAGACGCACAAACCCGACATGTCCAAAAACACAATCCAGTTTTACTGTCTCACCATTGTTATAACTTTCAAGGAGATCTGTCGTCACTGTATATTCATAATCAATACTTTCTTTGCTACATCCTGCAAAATATATGAATATCATTAATATAATAAGATTAATGGCTTTTAGTCCCAGAATTTATGGATATTATTCCTAAGCTATAGCCATAAATTATTTTAAATGCTGATAAATATTATTATCCTAAGAAATACATCAAATATCTTAAATTTCAAAAGCACCTTACCTTGATTTACAGTGAAGAATGATACAAAATAGATAAAAAAGCAGAGTTTGTGAATCACTTGCATATTAGATCCCATCCCTAACACTTTTGCCCCATAGGGATTACTATGTGCTACTTTTGACATCAGATCAATAATAGTCCTCTGTAAATCATTAATCAGAGCTGGAACAACTTAACGTGCACATGTTTGAAGTAGTTTTTCTAAATGAAACAAAACATTTATTAATTAAGTATTACATCATATATATTATAATATTTTATATAATATAGTATATTGCATATATTAAAAAGAATTGAATACATTCAGCTTAAGTGCATATTGTAAAAGATAGCAGTTTTATAAAGTTATATTCAAGGCAGATGGGTGAAGAGTAAAGGGCAAGTTACAAAAGAAAAGTTAAACTAAAATAAATAAACAACCTAAAAAGAGTCTTTTGAATAATTTAAGTTATATGTTTAATGATATTATTGTGAAATATCCTGATTTTTTTCAACTGTGATAAGTAAAAAGGTTTTATATTGAATATACAACCCAAATCCAATCCCTCATATGTACTCGTGGGCATGGTTTATTTGGTGTGCATATTTTACGCCTTCTTTTATCCTCCATGCATATAAGCTTATACTACTGTACAACCTCTAAATATGTATATGTATATAACCACTATCTGTTTAAGGAAAATGGCATATAGGCTATATTTATGAGAGTTCAAAATTAAACAACAGTGTAAGCCTGAATGGAAAAACTTAGGGATGAACAGGTGGAGAGAGAGCGTACTAATAAAATGAGTAGTTTTATTGATCTTTAGTTATGTATTGGTAATTGATCATTTTTTATGATTAAGGAAATTTTAGCAACTGCATTTAAGGAATTAAATGGAAGCTCATTTAGCAAACTTCAATTCAATAAATACCTAATTCATCAACATAGGTTTTTTCTGGGTACTCCGGTTTCGCCAACAGTCCAAAAACGCGCATGCTTGGTGAACTGGAAAAGCTAAATTGTCCGGTCTTAAGTCTGAATGGGTGAAGCAATCCGGCGTAAAACGTGCCAGATCAGTAATGCGAGTGATTCATTTTGGTGACCCCTGGTAACAAAGAAAAAAAAAACAAAAGATTAATCAATATTCAAACTTTGCATATTACTTATTAATTTATTTATATTTAAATCATGTTTGTACAGGTTGGGCCATTTATATGGCTACACCTTAATAAAACGGGAATGGTTGGTGATATTATTTTCCTGTTTGTGGCACATTATTATATGGGAGGGGAAAAAATGTCAAGATGGTGGTGACTATGGCTGACATTTTGAAGTCAGCCATTTTGGATATTTGGAACTTTAGTTTTTTCAGTGGAAAGAGGGTCATGTGACACATCAAACTTATTAAGAATTCCACAAGAAAACCAATGTTATCACCAACCGTTCCCATTTTATTTAGGCCCACCCTGTATTTTAGATCTAACTTAATGTATCTGTGCATAAATTATACTGTGTTTAAGTACTTCTCAGTAATTTTGTCTAAAGAATATTAATACCACAGTGTTTTAGTAATCCTATATTTTAAAGTTTAAATTACTTTATACACTGCAATATGTTGAAAGCTAGAAGAAGTTTTGTTCGGTTTCATACATAGCTCCCTGTCTCAGTCTAATTTGCAGCAACATTGCTAAAAAATATGCAATAAAACACAATACAACTTTTAGTTTCCAAATAATTAAGGAGTCCATATTTTACAGGACGGTTGGAAACCCTAGTTCTGGTCCACGTTAAGACGTTAAGTTCAAAGTACCTAAAAATCACACGCTCATCAAGCCAGCAGACAGGGAAAGAGACAAGGAATAACAAGGAATGGTTTGGTCCATTTTAGGGGTGTTACATATTAAAAGATTCTTCAGTGTATAGATACTGTAAACGTATTTTATTACATAATAGGGTAGAGAGATATATGAATATTTTGACCCCTTATGATTGTTTTTACCCCCTTTGGGGATGTTCAAGTCCCAATCCCAGCCCATAGTCTATGTCTGTGCATACTAATTTTTTGGGCCTTTGTGTTATATTAACTTACAGAGAGTAAGCTAGAGATAGAATTTCTATTCACAGTATGAAACATTGGTATATAATATTTAATGATAACAAAAGCGGTGTGCCTACTAGTTTTAATTAATATGTTCTCATTATATCAGAATTGTTTATCATTGCAAATTGTATATTTAGCTTTTGTTTTTTAACACTTTGGTAAAAAATCCACCTTCCGTTTATAACGAAACAACATCCGGGAGCAATGATTTTCTGTTTCACTGTGTTCCGCACAAATGTGTGTGTGTGTGCCAAGTATTCACTGAGTTTCACCCTAAAGGGCCTCCCATACCAAAGCATTACAACAAAAACAATAACAACAAAAATACAAAGTAAGAAAAGCTATCTATCTCTCTTGTGCACATAAATTTTCCCTTTTCCCCCTACGTCTTTATATATCTCAAAATGTATGCTCTATTGTTATATGCATGCAGGATAGAGGCATAATACATGCACGCAGAATAATACGTACACATGACTATGCATGAGTGTGTTTAGGTTTGTGTAGGATTTGATATGCATAGCCAATGAGACCGGGTTGGAATATATTATATGAATATATTGTGTGCATCAAGAGATGGCCTTTCTTCTTGCTGGCAAAATTCTATTTAATTCCATTTTATTTTTATAGCGCTTTTTCCCATTGGATAATTGGTTACAAATAAGCTTTACAGAAGGTCATTTGGAAAATAAGAGGTTTATGTTAGTTTTACTTTTAAGAGAAAACCAGATGTCTTCAATCTCCCTGAGATGACAAGAGGTAGAAATCTAGATAGAAGCCAGACACAGAAAGGAATCCTATTCTCATTCGGGTAATAATATAAAAAATTGTCTGTACAAAGAATCTCTAACTGTGTGTGTAATAAAATAAGTGTGAAAACAGGAAATATGTCTTTATGTCCATTCTTAGCAGAAACCGGTGATTTCTAAATGGCATAGATTTCCACTCAACGTAGATTGGGTGTCTCCAAACTATGGTGCAGGTGTGAAACGCGGCCCGTGGGCTATTTAATTTTGCCCCAAGCGAATTTCTAAAAACATTACTAATTATGGCCCAAACATGAAAAGTACCTGACTCTATTGTAATACATTTTTTCATGGTTTACCAACATTTGAGTTATTTTAATTATTTTACGTACACTAGAGATTAGGCAATATATCCAAAATGTAGCACAGCCCTTTGTATATTTTTACCAACATGGCCACTAGTACAATAAGTTTGGATACCTCAAAGAAGACCATTAGGGTGGATCTTCACCAGTACTTAATATACAGGGGTTAGACAAGGAAACTGAAACACCTGGTATTTTAGTGTGGGAGGTTTCATGGCTAAATTGGACAAGCCTGGTGGCCAATCTTCATTAATTGCACATTGCACCAG
>JAOUQT010296444.1:0-28294 GCA_025769995.1 Xyliphius kryptos | reverse complement strand
ATATATTCTATTCTATTCTATTCTATTCTATTCTATTCTATTCTATTCTATTCCCCCCAAACACGATTATTAGAGCGAATTGCACCATCCTGTGGTCATAATAAACAGTACACTACTTAAAGAACGAGAACACAAAACTGCTAAAATATACAGTATTTACTATAGCACTTTTTTTTTACACATATGCCTACCGTGAAAACTATATAAATACACGAATATATTATATAATGTCCATGTCAGACTCTTACCTTCACGTACTTTGTACGTTTGATATTTGTATGTACGTTTTGCCCTGATCCCTTACAGGCCACCATAGCTAGCTAGCTTAGCATAGCATCACGGGGTAACTTGTCCGGTTAGTAAACATGACGTTTTTAATTTACCCTTATCTTATTCCTACACTACTAAACCCTCAGTCATATCAGTACCAGTAAAGTTTTTGACTTATTTGTCTTGCAGTGTACATGAAACTGTTACATTTAGGGATTTTGTGACCATGTAATGGTAGAACAGCATGGGTCTTCTATGAGAATCTAAACATCGAAAAGGTAAAGAGCAGATCGTTTTAAATGATTATCATTGTATTTGTGCTGCATAGTAACATATCTTTTTTTATTATTGTGTCAGTGTAGATGCGCTGTGTTTACTTGCTTTGTTGTGTGACTTAATAAAAACACCCTTAGTTCCAGTCATACAAGGTTTTTTAGGTTGGTATGTGATAAGTTTCTTTGACATTAGAGTGATTTTCTGTGAACATATCACACATTCATGTTTTTTGTTTTACAAACATTATTGCTGGACAACGTTTGAAACTATTTGGGGGGGTTGGGGTAGGCAGTAGAACCCCAAGATTTAGGTTCATTTGCCTCTGAACAGTCTATCCACAGGTCTTAAATGATGTTCACACTTGGGGGCAGTGAGGGCTATAGCAAAATCATTTGTTACTTTACAATTAGTTTGTGACATATGCCTTTTTAGTTGATATTTAGTTGAATCCATTCTTATCTTTATCAGTACTAAGTTCCCCATGCTTTATCCACTTCCGTACTTAACAGTTGGGGATGTGTTATTTTTTAAATGAAAATAATGATAGTTTAAGTCACCTGAATTGTCAAATCTTGTAGGGTGTCCACTTGATCCCTCTTTGGAGAAATCTCACAGTTAAAAAATGTAAAAGCATGTAGCAACCGTTGTTAGTAGGCCATGATTCCATATACAGTACTGTATGGCCCAATCATGGGAATATGTGTTATCTCACCATTCTCAAAGCACCCGTGGTTATGTTCCTGCCCCATTGGCCTGAAACATCAACTGTAGCTGTATGGCTCATGCCATTTCGACCAAGCTTACTGCAATTTGTAATGAGGAAAGCCAGCCTCATCCATGTAGATGAGGCTTGTTTGGCACACTTCCAGAGGTTTTGCACGTTTTGATGATTGCTCTGACTGTAGATAAGGGCATCTGCTGGCAAGGGGCTATTTTCTTGAAGCCATTGCCAGATTTATGAAGGGTGACACACATCTGCCTTACTTGAATCGTGTGGTCTTTTGTCTTTCCCATGTTTAAGAGTGAGTAAGAGAAATAGGCCTCTGTGTAACACCATATTTATACCCCAGGGAAACAGGAGGTAATAAATTAGTAATTAAAGGTTCCTACATACTTTTATTCACCAACTACAGTAGAAATGACATAAATGATATTGGCAACCCTTTCAAATAAATTATAAGTTATAATTGTGGAACAGGTAATTTTATAGGAAATAATTATTTCATCTGTGCCATAAATATTGGCACCCCTGGTGTTTGTACTTTGTACAACCTCCTTTTGCCAACAAGACAGCACTTAATCTTCTCCTGTAACTCTTCTCGTTCGAAGAGTACAGAAAGAGGAATCTTCGACCATTTCTCTTTGCACAACCTCTCAAACTCCACATGTCCACATGTTTATTGTCATTATCTTGCTGAAAGACTCAGTGATGACCCATCTTTGATGACCCAGATTCTGATTCAAAATGTCTTGATATTTCAAAGAGTTGATGATCCCATATATCCTTACAAGGTTCCCAGTTTGTTTGGATGAGAAACAGGCCCACAACAGGAAGTGATCAATTAGGAATTAAAGGGTCCCAGATACTTTGATCCACCAACTACAGTAGAAATGACATAAATGATTTATCTACATTTATTTGCAAAAAAGGGTTGCAAATAATTGTGGAACAGGTCATTTTAGGAAAATAATAATTTCTTAGTCAGAAGTTGTTCTTTTTTCCACTTGAGTTGAAGGTTGCTTTTTCCAAAAAGAAATAGTGTGAGATTATGCTTCTGCTATAAATAATTAATTTACTTTAATGCTTTTAAGACATATTAACTAGGGGCGGCCAATAATTATGGCGGGTGCTATAAATAGATCCTGGGTTTTCTTCCTCAATTCATGAACTTTGATTTAAGGTGAAGTGGCTAGTATAGGATGAAAGATAATGAGATATAAATATATTAATGTGTATTTTATTTTTTACATCTAGGCTGTAGCATGGATGAGATTAAAGATGCATACCAAGATGTTGAACCTGTAACTTTACGACTTGATGAAGCTAATGTTACAGCACAAATTTACTGCCGCTCCTCTAAAAGCATTGAAGCACACTTGTCCAGTATGGTGGAGGCCTTTCTCGTCGAGGTTTTCCGTTGCCGCATTTGCCAATTCACCAGTGCTCAAAAAGCCAGCATTTGTAGCCATGTAACTGAGAGCCACTCACTGCCCTCCTCAAACCACAACTTATCCACCTTAGAAAAGGAGGAGGAGGAGAACCTTACCGTGCCTGATGAAGATGCCCATCTCGATCAGAGCCGCTCCCTCTACAACCTTCACTCGGTCTCCAAAAACAATGAGGACCACATAGACATGGACCGAATGTCCTTCCTGCTTCCAGTGTATGGCATGTTAGAGAACATCAGCCCACCACCATGTGACATGGGATTAAGCTCCAACTCTGATAGTAACCTGAATGTGGCCCAGACATGTGAGGTAAAGTTATATAATGAATTTAATACATTTTCATATATTTGAATGTAAATTGAACAATACTATTTTACTTGTTTATGTATTTCTTAAAAAAATTAATCCAAGGCATTTTTTACATGCTTTACAAACACAAAAAGAACACAATTATATGAGGATAAAATATTGCAATCAGTCATTTATCAGATACATCAGAATACTTAAGAAGTAAAAGAAGACTTTATTGTCAATTTCTTCACATGTTCTGGACTTACAAAGTAATAGAAATTACGTACCTTACTGTCCCTTACTGTCTCATAATTTAGCACACCTTATATTGGGTGTTGATGTCATTAGACCACACCCCTTCTAATTACAGAGATGCACATCACCTGATTTACTTAACTGGTAGTTGGCTTTCAAGCCTATACAGCTTGGAGCTTATACAACATGTATAAAAAGGATGATGTGATCAAAATACTAATTTGCCTAAAATTCTGCACACAGTGTATATAAGCTGCTTTCTGTAGAAATGCCCATTTGAAAGGGCAATCCATGCATCATTTTGCCAAAAAACTGAAAGACCCATCCAAAGGTGTGCATTGCCATCCGTAAAATAGAAAAACATAATCCCATCTTAGCCTGTACTTTGAAAAACTGATGCCTTATAGGTCAGATTGCTGTCTGATATGGTTAATGCCAAATGTCAGTATCGTGTGTAACAGAAATGACAGCTTAAAGTTACAAGCTTACAGGCAAACCTACAGAAATCCTGAAAACAGCTTAAAAACAAATAATATGGGGTAAATGTACAACAACAGATACATTTTAAAGACAATCACCATCCTGTAATGAGGGAATGGTTCTATAAGCAAGTCAGATATCACATAAGAGTGACCTCAAACAAATAAGATATTTAACAGTGCTGAACAGTTATTTAACCTGTCTGGGCAGGTTTTTCTTCTGACGGATATGCTTTTTTTAAAAACTGATTTAGATGTAACGTGTATTTATTTACACGAAAAATACATTTATGATCATTCATTGTCCTTCGGGTGGCCCTGGGGCTCCATATTCAAATCCCTATTTAAGGTGGAATTTTCACGTTCCCCGCCGAGTCCGTGTGGGTTTTCTCCGGGATCTCTAGTTTTCTCCCACAGTCCAAAAACATGTAGTCAAGGGGAATTGACTGCTTAAATTGCCCATATCTAAAATTGACCCCATATAGTGTGTGACTGAGTGTGCCCTGTCGGGGGTGTATCCCCCCCCGCCCGCGCGAGACGCTTATCTCTAGTGTAGGATTAAGCAGAAGTTAATGAATGAGTGATTATTATTCTTATTGATGTGAGACATTTTGTGCTGTAGGTGAGTACATTATTTGAAGAGGGTAGACATAGTGATGAGGAGACTATCTTCCAGCTGGAGGATGCCAGGGATGGACTTCATGGACCACTCTCCACTGAAATGACCTGCGCAGAAGAAGAAAAAATTGCTCAGTCTGCCCATTTAATGACCCTTGGTCTTTGTAGAATCTCTAATACTAAATGTGCCCCAGCCACTGTGACTGAACCTGCACCAATGCAGGATGTGTCTGAAACAGTCCTGCATGACCGACAAGCTCTGCTAGCCACATCCAAAATGCAAAAGGAGGCAGAGGAGGAAATAGGACTTACTTGCGTCTTTTGTCAAGAGGCTTTGGCGACCCATAGTTTGTTAGAACTGCACCTGAAGTGCCATGATGGTGAGCAGGGATTTAAATGTCCACACTGTGACTGGGGGGCATCTGATTGGGCTGATATGGAGTGCCACTGGAGAAGCCATGGGAAAAGACTGAGCTCCAAACCTCATCGGTGCGCTGTGTGTCCCAGGACTTTCAGGAAAGCAGACGTAAGGGATGCCCATGAGAAAAAGCATAAGAGAGTTGGACTTAAGAGCAGCCATCAAGCTCAGTGCTCGTTTTGCTTAAAGAGATGTCAGTCTGAGCAGGAGCTAAAAATACACCAACAGTGCCACTTTCAGGGAGGATTCAAGTGCTTGTACTGTGATTTTAAAGGTATGAGAAAATTTATAAATCGTTTTTCGTGTTTAATTCCTTGAAGTTTATTTGTATTTAAAACTGCTTCAATGTTGGAGTAAAAGTTGAAGGTCACCTGCCTTTTCAGTTTAGTGTAATATAAGTTAAAAAAAGCCTAATTTGATGAAGAGAAAAAAATGTGGAATCACCTTTTAAATTGCATTTGTGAAACAGATCACTATAGAACTTGAAGCATGCAAATAATTCTACAGTTAAAAGGGAGTGCACAAACCCAGACAAGGGAAAAAAAAACAACAACTATAGAACGCAAATAATGCATATATAAGTCTATAATTAAAAGGACATGCTTTTTGCTCTATAGCAATAGGCCTTGAAAATATAAAATGCAATGTAAAATAAATGGGAAAATACAGAAGACAATGTTGCCTTCAAGACGGCAAGGACTTGGCTAAATTAAATTGAACTTGTAGTCAACTGAAAACCAGCACTAATGACCACACCGAAGACATCATGCTTACAGTGGAAGAGTGGACAGTGGAAATTAAGAACCAATGGATTTGGAAGTGATTTTCCAGTTTTGGAAGGGATCTCCCCATGACAGCATGACTGTACACCTGAAGATAATGTGCCATTTTTGAGCTTATAAAAAATAGATCCTCACAAATGCTCCTATGAAAATGCTCCTATGAGTATTCCTTGATACATGACAATAGAAGGTTATTTGGAAATTGTGTGTAAAGTAAAAAATATTTTTTCAAAGTATACTGTTAAAAAAATAAAAGAAACACCAAAAGAACACATCCTAGATCTAAATGAATAAAATATTTAAATATTTAGATATATTCAGTTGAAAATCTTTATTTAGTAGACAGTGGAATGCATGGAGAACAAAATAACATAAAAATTATCAAAATCTAAATCAAAATTATTATCCCATGGAGGTCTGGAGGTTACATTGTGTTTTTAAGCGTTCCCTTTATTTTTTTGAGCAGTGTATTTATAGGTTTTTATTATTTATTATTTGATGTATTTAATTGTGTATGACTTTATGTTTCAAATTGGTCTTCCCGTTGCAGCTTTAACAGCTTTTTTCTTGTTTTCGGAAGGCTCTCTCCAAGATTTTGCAGTGTGTGTGTGTGTGTGTGTAGAAATTTTAATGCAGATGAGCATTTATGATGTTGGACAAAGGAGCCGGCTCTTAATCTCTGTAATAGTTTACTCTGTACTTATTAGATGGGATTGAGGTCAGGGCTCCATGTAGGAGAGAATTGTTTTTCCAGAATTGGAAGTTCACTAGGGTGCAGTCATGATGAAATGGACCTTTCTCAAACTGACTTGTGTGCTTCTGTTACTTGTGAGTCACTTTGGATAAAAAAAACGCCAGCGAAATGACAAAAAATGTAATGTGACTGAAGAGCCACCTGAACTCAGTGATTTTGGTGACTAATCGAGGACCTAGATTTGCGCTCCTAATGCCTGGTAATCTTTCTAAATCTAACAAACTCTTACAAAAATGTGCCACATATATCTTTTAGAAAAATCATGGAAGAAGTTACACAAACATACAAGCAGTCAACATGGACAAGCTGATGGAGATCCAGAGAACCAGGTTTCCTACAGTGTGTAAGTACTGCATGTGGGGAGAACTCATTCTTAACGATGTACAATTTTTATTTTGTTTTGAGTTTTTGATGATCAGGCAGCCAATCATATATAAGAGGGCAGTTCTGATTATTAATGTGGCAGTGACTGCCTCCTAACATGCTCATTACCATTTATGGTAGTATTTAAAAAAAGAAACCACGTTCAAAACACTTAATTCTTTGCTGTATCACATACTTGATCAGATCTACCCCCAGTGCCCCTGCCCTCATGTTCTACAGTTGCTAGTATTTATAGAATCACTTTGATTTGGATTAAGGAGATGCATATCATTACTATTTCAGTCACCACTTACATTAAATTACACTGGGTCATTTATTAGATGCTTTTATCCACAGCGACTTACAAGTATGCCAATAGTTGATCAAAACACAGAGGAACATACAGAATCCTTGGAGCAATGGGGGTTAAGAGTCTTACTCAAGGACCCACGTCATTGGACCTGGGATTTTAACCCACAGTCCTTAGATTGCTAGAACAACACTTTAACCACTGAGTCAACACATCCACTGCATATAAGTCTTAAATGGACACAATTATAAGATGTAAACACAAACTCGCGTACTGAGTTTTGATTGTGATGCTTGGATTGATGGGTAATCTTGTTTTTTCTTTACAACTGAGAAGTGCAACTGTTTGAACCTTTAGCAAGTGCATAGTATCATTATAGCTTTATAATCACACAATCCGAAGAAAATGAACGCTTTTAGTGGTTTGCCTTTTAAATTTGATTCATTTTTTTGACCCCAGTTTCTTCTCAGTACTATAATGTAATGCTCTGGCTACTGAAGTCATATTAGTTACCTGTCATTTTGCTAACATAAAATACGTCAATCAAATGTGTCATCTATAAAACCTTACATTTTGTATTAGATGTAATAGCATGCCTATTTGTCCAAGGTCATTGAGTTTAAAAATAAACCTTTTATATGCTTTGATTGTAAATAAGAAACTGATAAATGTGGAGTAAATATTCCTACTTTATCGTTTAATAAAGGAATCTGAAGTAAAGAAAAATAGAACCGAGTTTCGAATTCAGAATTTTAAATAGTTTTTTTATATGTCACTTTGATAAACTGTCTAAGTCCACTGTAAATCTTAACAGAGCCTGATTTATTGGGTTTCAGCTGATTGGGTGCTCCTGATATTATAATTAAATATTTATCTTTTTTTATAAATTTGCAGAGAAACGCTTAAACTGGATTCTCAAACGTCTTCAAACTGTTTCACAAAATGCCTTGGAGGATTACAGCCAGAATCCTGGCTCCATTTAAGGAAGATAAAGGTGAAACACAAGATTGTGCAGAGGAAAAAGAGAGTTGAGGACAAAGGAGGTCATGTAAAACATATTGAAAATGAGCGGAGTGAAACACTGAAGATCCCCAAACTGAAAGAGTTTTGCTGCACTTTATGTAACAAGTATGGTATACACTTATTTGTGTGTTGTCTTTTTTTTCCTAATACACCATTAATGCACTGAGTACTTTATTAGGCACTTTTTTCTACAATGATTATTCATTGAGTCAGTATTACTTAATTAGTGCAATAATTACAGATTAAAATCTGTTTGTCTACATACTGTAGTAGTACATTTACTCTTTTCTCTAATGAGCAGAGTAACAGAGCATGCATTATTTGATTGGTGCATCATTATCCTTCCAGCAGTGTTACTGAATTGTTTAATAAAGCAATAGGGTACAAGAGGGCGTGCATTATTGGGAATAAATCATGGGAAAGAGGCGCTGTGAGGGATGACGCAAATCGGATCATGATTTATTTACCATAATGCACAACCTTTATTGCTTTTATGAAATGGTTATCAACATACTATAATAAAAAACATGTTTGATTCATTTGACTACCGAAAGCAAAACCAGTACCAAACTGGTCTTCCATGATGTAATTTAGTCCGCTTATTAAAATGAACACTGATCGCTGAGTAACAGGTTTCCAATTTCTTTAACAACCAAATACTGCCATCTAGTGGCCAAATTACAGAACGCAGTTTGTAAACAACATTGGGAAAATAATGTATATCATGCACTGATATGAATGTGAAGCGGTTAGAGGTGTGCATTATTGACAATAATGTCACGGCTAAACAACCGGCTCAGACAATCCGATTTAAGCACCGGAACTACCCGTTTTATAAATAGAACTGCTCCACTAAAATCCGCTCAGCGCATTAGTATCACTGCAGAACTAACAATAAACAATACACCACCCGAATTATACCTGTTTTGTGAGGGTCCTGACCAATAGAGATCAGAGAATCAACAGGGGACTAACAAAAACAAGAAAACCGATGTACTACAGTCTGTAATTGTAAAACTACAAAGTCCATCTATATGGTAAATGGAGAAAATAGACAATGAAGCAACAACATGGTAGTCTTGCTTACAGTTAAAACCATACATTCAATTATTAACAAAGTTTATGAATGTGCTTTTGTAATGGTTATATCAATGAACCTCATCTTTAAAAATAATAAACTGTGTCCACAGGAAATTTTCCACCAAGCTCACTATGCGTCGTCACATGGGCATCCATCAGGGGGATAAGCCATTTAAATGCCCCCACTGTCATTATAGCACCAGACTGAAAGCCTCGCTCACACAGCACATGCGTGTTCATACAGGTTTGACAATTTGTAGTACTCATTTTTTTTTTTAATAGGCCAATTATTGGGTATGAGGAAGACATCAGAGTCCAATCATTAAACAGTGTCATATTTCTGTTGGGGATTTTGTCTGGACCAGTGCAACACACCCCAAATGATTTCAGATATTCTCTTCATAAAATTAAGATTACATTCGGCAAAATGGAAAAAACACTAACTGGCTTTTAAAAAAAATCATCAAGTTCTTGAGTAGAACTGTGAAACTTTTTCTTGATTGGATCCAAAAACTAATAATATTTAAGTGTATTGTTTTCCCATCCTACAGGTATTAAGGGTTTAGAGAACAAACCATAATTGTTCATGCTGACCTACATACTTTTTAGTTATTTTATGCCAGTAATCTACATTCTTTGTGCTGTAGCAACAGCAATAGCTACAAGAAAAAGGCTACAACAGGGTGACAACAATGCATCTACTCTACAGGCTATTAAAGCTTGATGTGCTTTTAGGCAAAGGTTGCTATGACTTCTAACTTCTTTAAAAAGAGAATGTCAGAGAGAGAAAAAAGGTGTTTTTTTTCTTCCTTTACTAGGTGAGAAGCCATACAAATGTCCTCTTTGTTCCTATGCCTCCATCGATAGGAGCTCCCTGCGGAGACACTTACGGACACACACTCAGGAGAAGCCTTACTGCTGCCAGTACTGTCCCTACAGCTGGTATACACACACACGCGCGCACACACACACACACACACTGCTAGAAATGTTCACTACCAATTAAAAAATTTTTTAAATTCACTGTATTGCTTTGTTCATTTTGTATCGTCACAATACTCTATACCTTTCCAAATGACAAATACGGAATTTCTGATTTAGCATTCAGAAGAAGAGTTTGGATCTTCATTCTCGTCGGCATCACACCGGAGAGTCGTTCCCATGTTCTCTGTGCCAGTATACAACACCGGACCGCCAGCTTCTGCTGCGACATACCCGCAAACACCACAGCACAGAGACCTCGGTTTTAAGAACAGCACCTTCCACCAAAAGACCAAAAACTTCCAAATAATGTTGTTCAAAATAAATTGTTACATTTTTTATGACTAGTCTGTCTGTTTTTTAATTTTTAACAAAATGTCAGAATGCATTAGATTTTTATTTGGCATTAAAATCACATTTTTGAAGATAAATTTAGTTCTTTAGTGGCTGACCTGAACAACCAGAGACTTATATCTCTAAATAAACACTTATTGTGTTATTAACCAAGGATGTAAACTCACAGCTGAAATAGTGGTGAAATCACACAGCAAATCCACATGAGATGTGTGTCTGAGATGCATGTTTCCCAGAGACGGGGGAAATAAATGCTGGAATTCCTCTAAATCAGGATTTATATTCTACCAGTGTAGAGCTTTAAAAAAGCATGCTGAAGCGTTTTTTGTGATTAGAAATGTCCACAGTGTCTCACACATAGTCACCTCCGTACATGCTTTTACAAAATTACCAAGAAGATACTTAAATTTAAAGCTGCGCTTAACCTTTTTCTGCATAAAGTTGATATAAATCAGCCCTACAAGACCAGGTGAGTATTTGGGGGTTTTTTTTGGCTTACATTTTAGTAACTTTTCTTGTCTATACATGGAATAAATATTTTTAAATCACATAGTTATTAAACCTACTTAGCTAATATTATTTTATCACTACACATTACTAATCAGGACAGTTGAGATATATAGATATAAGCTGAGAATATTCCATTTTTGACAAATTTTTAGTGTAAGACTGTAAGAGGCAGCCATATTAACCACTACCCCACTATGCTGCTTGCTTTAAAACATGGCACCTTAATATAGTTTTTGAACTGTTCATTCATCCGGGTGGCACGGTGGCATAGTGGTTCCCCTTTTAGTGCTTGGGATTCCCGGTTCGAATAACAATCTGAGTCGGGTTTCCATGTTCTCTTTGTGTCTGTGTGGGTTTCCTCTGGGTTTTCCGGTTTCCTTCCACAGTCCAAAAACATGGATTTAAGGTAAATTAGCTGCTCTAAATTGCCCCTAAAGTGTGTGTGTGCCCAGTGATGGATTGGCGCCCTGTCTTGGGTGTATTAGCCCAGCGCCTGAGACCTTCTTGCCCCTGACCCTCTTAGAGGATTGTTCATTTATCCACTACAACATTTATTCATTCATTCATTCATTCATTCATTCATTCATTCATTTATTATTATGCCCATCCAGAGCTGGGCGCACACACACAGACATACTCACTCAATGCAATTTAGAGCATACGATTTAGCTTGAGTCCATGTTTTTGGACTGTGGAAGGAAACCCACCCAGAAACGATTGGGATTCGAGATTCAGATCCCAAGCACTGAAAGGCGAATGTGCTAATCACTAAGCCACTGTTCTTATTAACCTTACATTTAATGATTGTAAATTTAAAGTTACAATTTATTGCACTAGTGTCTTACTTTTTTATGTAATTAAGATAAGGGGTCATGGATATAATGTGTTAATGTTTGGAAAGCAATAATGTTCTGAAAGCAAAAGCCCTGTGATGTCTGCATGTAAAAGAATACTCTGCAGCAGAAGGCTTTACAAACATAAGTAAACCATTCAATAGTACTTTTCCGTTCTACAGTATCTGGGCTTTGATTTGTTGTCCCTCAAATAATTTAAGCGAACAAACGTACGTCCTGACACTGTGAACACTTTGTGTTACTTACACACAAATACCAGACTACAATGACAAAATAAAAAAGTCTACAAAGATCTTAAAACATGGATGTTTTTAAAACCCAACTTGCACTAAAATGTTTCAAACAGTTTCACTATTTAATAAACAAGAGGTAAAAATCTGTAAAACATTTCTAGGAGGTAAAACAACTGTATTTTAATATGAACATAAACTATAATTTAAACACTAAAGTTTTTAATTTGTTGTGCATCACCATGTTAATATAATACTAAATGATTTATTTCTAATTAAGGACAATGCAAAATGATATCAATCACTATACAATGACAGAAATCAGACTGGCGGAAGTGGAACAAATACTGGCCAACATACTTAACATGTGCAATAAGGTATACAAGTTTGATTTATTCAATAGCTTGCTTTTTAAGTGTTCAAACTGCATCGAAGTTTAATGTTTTGCAGTACTCCCAGGCTGAGGCAGCACTGACATTTGAGGAATCCTTATATGAGCAGAACACAAATGACTCAGTTCAGTCATTCAGTCCTGTTACAGTCACAGGTTTGACTTTATATGGCTGTTTTATGTCACACAGCTTTTATGTAATGTGTGTATTTACGTATACTGTAACTGGTATATACTCTGCATTTTAGATATTTGGCGTGCCAATGGATTTTGCTTGGCCAATACTGAAACTATATTTTATGATGAAGCTTTACTTAAGAAAAGTGTCTGAATGTAAGTATGAACAATATTTACCTGCCATTCCACAGTAAATTGTGTGTTTTCTCAAATAAGGGCTGTAAGCAGATAAACATCCATAAGTTATAAGAAGTCCACCTTTTGGCAAATTAGTTTACTTTAACAATGAAAAAAACAAGTACCACCAAAACACTTAATGCAAAAGTCATCCTAAAGATAATTCAAAACAATTATGATGTACAGAAATTTCAAAACGGCATCTATCTCCTCCAACCCTCCAAATTCATAACTTTTTTGTTTAGAATCTACATCTTTTGGATCCACATGGATACAGCGAGAACATGGAAACTCCACCTTAATTGGGATTTGAACCTGCATCCCCAGCCCTGAAAGGTGAACATACTAACCGCTTACGCCCCCCGTGCTGCATTTTTATAGTTTATGAAGAATGTTTTGTAGTTTTGTAGCATTAATAAAGCAATAAAACACAAGTGTGCGCACTTCCTGATGTTCCTAACAACACCTCTTTCCCATGATTTATTCACAATAATGCACACCCTCAATTTCCTTACTGATTTTATTAAATGGTTACAAACTGTGATAATAAAACAAGATTTGGTTTATAAATGCATTTATTGAAAGCGAAAATTGTTAATAAATTGGTGTTCCGCGACAGGATCTAGTCCAGTTTTCAAATTCCAGGCTAAAATGACAAAATAAAAAAGTCTACAAAGATCTACGGAGTCTTAAAGTATGGATGTTTTTAAACATTCGTCCATCAAACCATTATCTCCCGTTTATTCTTCTACTGGGGTCGCGGTGTGGTTTCCCATGCCCATCCAGGGGAGAACATCTCGGGCGCTGGGCAGAAACACCCAGGACAGGGCACCAATCTATCGCTGGGCATACTCACTTACATATCCACACACATACTATACAGAGCAATTTAGAGCATTAAATTTACCTGGAACCCATGTCTTTGGACTGTGGGAGGTAATCGAAGAACCCAGAAAAACACACGCTGACACAGGGAGAACATGGAAACTGTACCCAGATCGGGATTTGAACCGGGAATCCCCAGCACTGAGAGGTGAATGTGCTAACCACTAAGTTACCGTGCCGTCCGTTTTTAAACACAATTTTCACTATTAAAAGAAATGTTCATACAGTTTCACTATTAAATGATGAAGAGTAAAAATCTGTAACAAAACATTTCTAGGAGGTAAAAAACTGTATTTTAAAATGAACATAAACTAAAATATACTCACTTACGTTTTAAATGCATTGTGCATCACCATGTTAATGTAATACTAAATGCTTTATTTCTTATTAACGACAGTGCAAAATTATATCAATAACTATACAATGACAGAAATCAAACTGGCAGAAGTAGAACAAATACTGGCCAACATACTTAAAAAGTTTACAAGTTTTATTTATTCAATAGTTTGGTTTTTAAGTGTTTAAATTGCATAAAAGTTAAATGTTTTTCTTACATGAGACTTAAGTTTTTTAAATAAACGCTGATCGCTGAGTAACAGGTTTCTGGTTTCTCTAATAATCAAATACTTTAACAATCAAATATTACAAAAAGTTTCTAAAAAAAAAAAAAAAAAACCCTCAAAATGATTTATTGTATATGTGAAGTGGTCAAAGATGTGCAATATTGTCAATATATATTGGAAAATATAGTTTAGTATCATGAAGAAATGAAGAATTTGTTTTTGTTGAATTTTACAAAATGATTTTTGTGAATTATTTTTAATTCAGGTACTATCCTGGATGCAATCATTACATACATCGCCAAATACATTTTAAATGATGGCATTAATTAAAGGATCCAGTGTTCTGTTTCACACATTTGAGCTTTGAACAATTGATTTATCTCAGCACAACCACTCACATGTTCCATTATGTAGGTTCTGGGGCAAAGTACTGTTGTTTCTTTTTTCAATCAGTGCTTTACACATTAAACTGACATTTAGTCGCTTAATTAACCTTACAGATCCATAGATGGCCATGACCCACTAATTTATGGCTTGTTGCTTTCAGGAAACATAAAACTAGAAAGGGCAGTAAGAACTATTAACTGAAACGTAATTTAAATCACACTAGACATCTTACATATTATAGACCGGATACATAAAGTTCTTACCATCACGAGTTTTCATGTGTGGATTGTCAGACACAAAGAAAACTGGATCAATACTATCCGGTCTGCGTTGATCGATGTTGATATAAAAAGCAAATGATGGAGACAGTCAAGTTCATGACCAAGGATGTTTGAAAGCTATTTTTATATACGTGAATTTAAACTATAAATTTAAAGTATTTTTAGACCATGAGCTTACACTCAGGCCTAGAAGAGCATCTTTGCCATCCTGATAACATCAACTGCACAAATGGGTTCAAGCAGCCGCCAAGCGCTACAAACTACATGATGCTGCAGCCACCATCCAATGAACCACCTCCCATTCACCACCATGAGCCTGTGCGGCCATTTCCCACAGTGGATGTCCCACACCACGCGCACTACATCATCGGCTCAGTCATCTTGATGGTGGGAATCACGGGTGTGATAGGAAACGCACTCGTCATCTATGTGTTTTGCCGCTGCCGCTCATTGCGCACCCCTGGGAACATGCTGGTAGTCAACCTGGCTGTGTCAGACTTCTTCATGTCTCTAACCCAAGCCCCTGTCTTTTTTGTGGCCAGCATCCACAGGCGTTGGGTGTTTGGTGAACTTGCCTGCGAACTGTATGCTTTTTGTGGTGGTCTCTTCGGAATCTGCTCCATGATGACTCTAACAGCCATAGCCGGTGATCGTTGCTTTGCTATAACACAACCTCTTGCTCTTCTTGGAAAGGTCAGTCAAACCCGAACTGGTGGAGCTATGGCCTTGGCTTGGTTTTATGCTCTGAGCTGGAGTATGCCACCTTTTTTTGGCTGGAGTGCATATGTTCCAGAGGGTCTCCAAACATCCTGCTCCTGGGACTACATGTCCTTTACACCATCTGTACGTGCCTACACTATCCTTCTGTTCATATTTGTCTTCTTCATCCCCTTGAGCATAATTGGAGGCTGCTACATGGCTATTTTCCGAGCCATTCGGAGGGCCAGGAAAGAGTTGAAAATACTTGAATGTCGAGAGACCCATAAAGTTTTTCAGCGTATGCAGAGTGAGTGGAAAATGGCCAAAATGGCTCTACTGGTCATTTTGCTATTTGTGATTTCTTGGTCACCATACTCTTTAGTTGCACTCACTGCCACAGCTGGCTATGCACATGTCCTGACTCCTTACATGAACTCGATCCCTGCAGTGATTGCAAAGGCCTCTGCCATCCACAACCCTATAATCTATGCCATTACACACCCAAAGTACAGAGTAGCCATCGCACGTTATGTTCCTGTATTTCGCTCAATCCTGTGCATTGGCAAAGACAACCGCTCAACTTCTATTTCATTTAGAAGCAGTTCTTCTAATCAGCCAGATCTCACCAGAAGGCATGCCTTGGGCATCCGCATTGGCAACGCCGCTCAGGTCAACTGCCGCTGGGGGAGGTCTCGGCTGTCTTCTGCCTCTGATACAGAATCCTGCTGGACGGAGAGTGATGCTGATGGTTCCAGTGCTAACTCCCTGCCTTTTGTCCGACGTGTGTCTACAGAGATTTCTTCAGACACTGCCATTCCTCCAGAACTGGCTGGCATAGGCCAGAAAATAGGGCAGGCTGAAAGGGCCAGCTGCATGCCTCTGGAGCCCAATATTTAGAAGGGAGAATTTTCGGAAGGAAAAGAATTCTTGCTAGCAGGTAACTAAAAATAATAGCTGACTTGAAGCGCTAATAATAAAAATAGATTTTGTAATTTAACCTTATCTTTAATTTTGTATATCCTCATTTACTCTATATGTAGCTTTGTTTAGTCCTGTAAACTGTACCTTGTGTTTGCAATAATGTTAGTGACTTGTCAATAACATTGATTTGTCCTACGCTAGTCTATAAATTTGTTGTTTTACTAACCTTTGGCTTCACATATTTTACAATCTGTAAAAAAGGCATGTGAAGCCTTTGTTCTTCAGTGTTGCTGATTTTCTTTACTTATATCTTTTAGTGCATTAAATAAGATTACATGAATTTTACTTTGGCTGTTTGTTACTTTTGTTGTAATTTTGATTTTTAAGCTATTATACAATCATAATGTATTGGATACAAGAAAGCCAGTGTTTGTGCCCCAACTTGATGACTTAGTCTTTGAATACATTATGCTTGTCTCAATAAAAAAGTATATAAAGTACCTCTCTAAACAGTCTTCCTATTTGTTTTCTCCTTTATCTTCTTTAGGCTATGTAATGTGACTAATACAGTAATTTAAGTGGAAATAGATAAGCAGTAAATAGGACTGCATGAAAAAGGTAGGGTGGGACGATGGCTTAGTGGTTAGCATGTTTGCCTCTCAGCATTGGGGATTCCCGGTACGAATCCCAATCTGGTTTCTATGTTTTCCCTGTGTCTGTGTGGGTTTCCTCACACAGTCCAAAAACATGGATTCATGATGAATTGGCTGCTCTAAAATTGCCCCTATAGTCTGTGTTTGTGTGAGTGAGTGTAAAATGGCATCCTGTCCTAGATGTATATTGCCCAGTGCCCGAGACGTTCTCCGCTGGATGGGCATGGGAACACCCCGCTGTTCGGAAGATAATGAATGAAAGAAAAAAGTATTAAAATGATTACATACATTCTGTTCATTTACTTTGCCTACAGTCAACATAATTTATTTTTTTTAATGTTATTCACTTAAGCTATGGCACTCTATCCAAATGTCTTTAAAAATACTAGAAAATAAAATAACACCGGCCTTTTACTTAGAAACCAAACTAAAATTGGTTTTCTAATGACAGTAAACTGGCCAAATAAACCCTATGAGTGAACAAAACTCAAATATCAGCGTAAATGTTAATGATCTTTAATCAAAATATTGAAATCATTTTCAATAAGCTTGATCTTGACGCTTAACTAACAAAAATAACTGCAAATGAGTTAATGCAATGGCATATTTATTGTGTATATTAATTAATATCGTTCTCATGTAGTGCTGAAAGCAATGTTATATGTGCGGCAATCTTGCAGTGATCATTTGGAACGCTAACTATTGCAAATAAGAGAATAAAAGACTTTAAATACTAGCTAGGTTTGCAGAGCTTTACCAGATCAGTAAAGATCGAAGATTGAATTAAAAGGGAAGGTCCAAACCAGATTCTTCAATACCGACTATATCAGTGAACTACATAGCGTTTAAAACAATGACCTATAACGCCTAAGTAGTGCACTCTGTTTAGAATGTGGTATCAATTAAGATCCGTCCGGATCCGTTCGGCGGAAGTGTTCCACATAACATCTGCTTGGTTCGCTGTCACTGTAGCAGCAGACATGTCGACTTTTAGCTTAGAGTCGCTTTAAACTGTTTATGGCACTCAGACGATAATAAAACGTACCAAAATGGGAGAAGACGAAATGGAATATAATATAGTTTTTCCGCAGCCCCAGGTTTCAGGTAAAGCACATTCCTGCATATTGTATCAGCGTTAGCCAACGAGCTAACAGCAAAAGCACACGCCTCTTTTCTGTAGCTCAGTGATTTCATTTCAGCTTTGGGCTTCTAATGAACGCCATGCTGATTATCAGCTTTTTGTGCATGTGTTTTTATTAATGGTTATGAAACGTCACGGTGATAATACTTTAATAAGAACTGCATGAAGCGGTAGCAGACAGTATATGGACACCTGAACATGACATTTTAATGAGCAAGCCATTTATTATAGCAATAAGGCACGAGAGGTAATGCATTATTGTGAATAAACAATAATGCACAACCTCGATGTGCCTTAATGCTATTATAAAACGGTTAACTGACTGAAAGCAAGATCGCCAATTAACTCCTTTTCCATAATTCAGTCTGTTTTTTTTTTTTAAATGAACCCTGATGCAAATATCCGGTTTCTTTAACAATCAAATACTGTCATTTAGTGGCCAAATTACAGAACGCAGTTTATGAAAAGTTCTGATAAACAATATTTTTTATATCGTGCGAAGTGGTCAGAGGTGGGTTATTGCGAATAATGTCACGGCTAGACAAGCAGCTCGGCCAATCAGATTTAAGGACCGGAACTACCCGTTAAATATATAAATTTAGTAGATAGTGGGTGGTATGCGTTGAGAACAAAAGAACATAAAAAAATTATCTAAATTATCCCATGGCGGTCTGGATTTGGAATCATTTAGCGCCACTTTTAAGAGGTATTATGTGTCAAATTGTCAATTAAAAATGCGCAAAAAAGGGCGGATACTACAAACACCTTAACTGATACTCTTGCAGACATATAATGCATCAAATCACTGGCAGTATAATCAAAGAATCCATTCAAATCTATTACTATTTACACCCCTTTTGCACACGTTCAACATGTAATAGACTAAATCAACTGGACAGCACACGGACTACACAGAAGAAGAGTATACTATGTAAGTGGTACAAAACATTTAGCAAGGAGAAATACAACTTCTATATTGCAAACACAAAAAAGTGACATACTGACCTCTCAAACACACAAGGTAATGCAGCTGTTTGCAAACATCATTTAAATTGTTGTGTGTTTGAATGAAGTCGGTTACATAGAGTTTGACACAAGGTATTTGTTAAAGAAAGCCTTTTTTTTTTAGAGAAATACTGGCATGGGTCAAAGGAACCTGTCGTCATTCTTTTAGGCTGGGCTGGCTGCAGAGACAAACACCTCTCCAAGTACAGTTCAATATATAGTGAACAAGTAAGCTTCATCTTTTTTAAGTTTACTGTGTATGAGATGTCACAAGCAATTTCATTAGACATCTGGTATTTCTAATTGCATTTATTACAGTTAAAAAAAAATATTTGAACCAAATTATTTCATTTCACATTATATAGAAAAAGTGTTAAAAAATTAAATTGCATTTTAATACTGACCTCTCAGTTTTATTTAAATATCGTTAAATGCATTTGACAATGTCCTGGTCAAATAAGGATATTGTATGATATAGATATTGGCACTTTAGCGATTAATTAACAAACCCATGTTTTACCGATAGTATTCAGATTTTAACTAGAGCAGATTTTTTTTATAACACTCATTATGTTTAAGGTTAACTGAATCTGCATTTATATGGGTTAAAATATTTCCACAATCTGCATTCACTAAGGACATTATTGGAATTATGTTTTGTGTCAGTTTTAGTTACTGGCTTATACATACATGTCAGGCTGCAAAGTGTGAATCAAATTAAATTAAACCTATTTAAAATTTTCCAAACCCACATGAGGAGATAAAAGGTGGGGAACAAACTATTGCTGCTCAATGGTCTGGTCTAATTTGTAGGGCTTAATTTTTTTTTAAACTGGATTAATGGTTGCATGGTAGTCTTGAATCAGTATAAATAAGAATTGCCTCATGATTGTGGCTTTTATACTGTTTCAAACGTTAAGATACATTTTTTCTGATGTACTGCACATCTGGAACAAATTAACAAATATTGTCTTAAACATTTTACAGCATAAATTAGGGCTGGGACGATATGGCCTAAAATCAATATTGCGATATATTGAGCAGTTCACCTCGATAACGATAAATGTACGATAATTTTAATACACACATACCCCAAAAATAAAGAATGTATAAGGCCAACATAAATACTTCACAGCCATATTGATGGTACAATTTTTTGCCACGTAGTCACATGACTACCCCACAGAGAGCACGGTGCGCAGCCTCTTAAAGGAATATGAACGTAGCCGACAAAAAAAGACTAAACAACTTTTCTATTTTTTTAAGATACCGATATGACTAAAATGATGTCGGTTATCGTCATAAATTTTAGTATCGGTAAATTTTCGGTATATTGCCCAGACCTATTTATTATTATTATTATTATTCTTGGGTAACACATTGGCAGCCAAGCCTGTAAGTCCTTTGGACACCAAGCGTGGAGGGTAGGTAGCTGGTGTGCGTCTTTGCTGATAACAAAAATCACACCGACTGGCCTTATAGTGCGACAAATCACATTTAGGCTTCTTATTTCTACTCAAAAAAAAATAATTTTCACTATACGTGTACACATCTTTTCCCAGACCCTAAATGAACAAGTTTGCAATTTGGGCCCACACTCTACGGCCACGTGCTTTTTGGCTAGTTAGCAAAGTTTGAAAAACCTACTTTTGCAAACTATTTTAAAAAAATTGCAGAGCCGGCTCTTCAATTATTATCAAAAAAAAAAAAAATTGGATTTTTCCATTTTAATCCAAATTTCCAAATGTATCCATACGTCAAAATTATCATACATTGTTTATAAAAACAATTTAATTCATAAATGTGTTTATTGAAAGCTAAATCATACACACTGACGGTTTCTCCAACAATTAAAAACTAGTATTTGTAGTGGCTGGATTATAGAACGCAGTTTAAATAAAAAAAACATCGGGAAATCAATGTAATGTATATCACGCACTGATACGAATGTGAAGCGCTCAGAGGTGTGTATTATTGTCAATAATGTCACGGCTGGACAAACGCCTCATCCAATCAGATTTAAGGACCAGAACAAATAAATTATGTAAATGATGGAGAAACCGAAAACCTGTTACTCAGCGATCAGCATTCATTTTCAAAAACGGTGTAAATTACAACACGGAAGACCAGATTATTTGGGATTTTGCTTTCAGTCAATGCATTTATAAATCGAACCTTGTTTTTTTATTAAAGTGTGTTTGTAACCATTTTATAAAAGCAATAAGACACTCGGTCATCCAAAACTCTCTTTCTATATGTTTAAATTAATTATTCCTGTCCAATCCTGTTTTATTTTTATTATTTTTTTCCGAAAACTGAACACATATGCACAATGTGATTAAACAATCTGAGGCCACCTGTGGAAATGCTTTAGTTTTGTGATTTTGTTTACATTTTGAAGCCAAAGTTTTGCATATATTAATGGTGTTCCATGCTAAACATCTACAGTGGTAGGTTTCTTTGTGTCTTGCTTTCTGTGCACAGAATTGTTTTATTTGAACGGCCATCATGCTGCGTGCATGCACTGTAGGAGGAAACGCGAGGAAAGTGCAGGCAAAGTCGGTGTGAGTGAGGATGAGGAAGGACATGAAGAACACCTTTGCTGTGAGTTTATTCGTTTCTATGTCTCTATGTTCTACAAGTTCATTCATTAATTTATACATTATTTTTCGGTCAATCCTCTGCGCTGGGCAGATACATTCAAGACAGCGTGCCAATCTATCGCTGGCCACACTCTCCCTCACATACATAGACTGTAGGGGCAATTAAGAGCAGCCAATTTACCTTGAATCCATGTTTTTGGACTGTGGGAGGATCCCGGGGTAAAACCCACGGGGAGAACTGGGAAACTCCACCTAAATTGGGATTCAAACCGGGAACATGCTAACCACTAAGCCACCGTGCTCCCTCAAGGTAAATTCACTGTTCTAAATTGCCCCATATACTCTGTATGTGTGAGAGCGAGTGTGTGCCCAGCGATAGATTGGCACCCTGTCCTGGGTGTATCTGCCCAGCGCCCGAGACGTCGTCGTTGCGCCTGCGCACACACACCCCCCCCCCCACCATTAATCTTCCATTAAGTAAAAGAAAATGAATGAATAACTTTTACATCTTAACCGTGGTTTTTTTTTTTTTTTTAAACAGAGACCAAAGTCCAGTGAAAGCCTTGATCGTCCAGACAGTGTATCAGGTATAAAACACTTTGTAATTTGTATATGTGATCAATCTAAACCCTAGGTTTAAACCCCAATCACGGTTCAGGGGTTTAAACCTCAACCTTAAGTCCACCAAAGTTTCCTATGTGAGGCCTTGAGCAAGACCCTATACCCTCATGGCCTCAGGGGTGCTGGATCAGGATGGACCCGGTTTTTTGAACCTAAACATTAAGTTGGGATGTGTGTGAATGAAGAGTTTTCGATGAAGGTCTCGGTTACGTTGCAAACTTTTTGTCAAGAGACGATTAAATATTCACGAATGTCTGATGTTTAAGAGTTTTAAAAGTTTATTAGGTATAAACAATGAATTATATACAAAAGATGCAAATACAATACTGTGAAATACACAAATGGGTCGAAACAAAGCTGAAGTGCCAGAACATATGGATTTAGGAAGTCTTTGTTTTATGTAAAGCCACAAACTCTTTCCTGATGTTGGCGAGGAAGGCAGAGAAGTTGTTGGTCTCCTGCAGTCTGCGTTCCAGGTGACCGATTCGCTCCAGTGGTGGATCACAGGACACAACTAAAAAAAAATAATAAAAAAAAAACAGTTACTTTAAATCAATTTCGTTGCACCATTTTATTCACAACTCATTTTGCGTTTAGCTCATTAATCTTTATTTTATTAACCGTTGAATGTTCGTATACAGACTGAACACATTTGGGTTTATCTGTAATACAATACCCGTTTCAAAAAATTGGAATATCATGGAAAGTTTGATTCATTTCCAAAATTCCATTCATTATAGAGTCAGGTTCCCAATTTAAACGATTAAGTATTTGTTCATTTGTACATAATTTGCGCGGGGGTTTCCTGGTTCGGATCTCGATCTGGGTGGAGTTTCCATGTCCTCCCTGTGTCTGCATGGGTTTCCTCCATGTTTTCCTCCCACAGTCCAAAAACATGGATTCCAGGTAAACTGAATGCTCTAAATTGCCCTGTATAGTGTGTGTGGATGTGTGAGTGTGCCCAGCGATAAGATTGGCACCCTGTCCTGGGTGTATCTACCCAACACCCGATGTTCTCCACTGGATGGGCATGGGGAACCCCACCGCAACCCTCGTAGAGGAATAAGTGGAACATAATGGATGAATGATGAATAAAACCCACAAAAATTGGAATAGTGTGGCGAAATCATCCCAGATTTGCCAGGTATGAATGTTTTAAACTGAGCATGACCCACTAATCATCTAAACTGCACCTGCACAGGTTTCTCCGGGTGTCAATAAATTCTTCAGTTCGGTTTAATATGGAAAAGACCATCATTGATGCCCTCTATAGGACGGGTGCCACAAACGTACAGAACTAAGGAGGCTGGCTGTGAGTGCCGTGTCAGAGCACATTGTATTAAAGTATTGACGATTGACATATTGCTTTAAAAGTACCATATTTTGATTGATTTGATGTCATCGGCAAAGACTGAAGCAATTTAATGACACCCGGGGGAAACCTGTGCAGGCGCTCAAGTTTATTAGATGATTAGTTTTGGCGCACGCGGTTTAAAATATTCATGCCCTGCGAAAAATGAACGGATTTCTTCTCCACAGTATTCTTTTTTTTAATTCCTGTTTTCGTGGGTTTTGAGCTGGAAGTGTAAAAACCTACAAACGAATACTTGGAATCATTTACATTGTGGGCCCTGAATCTATGATATATATAAAGTTTGAACTTTTTGAATGGAATTATGGAACTTTATCAACCTTTTCCATGAAAAAAATATTTTTTTAAAGGGTCTGTATAAGGCGCTTGGCATGTGTCATCTCTATTGATAGAGTTGACGGTAAGAAACCTTTTCAGGTCAAAGGCTCAATGGGGGACATTGTTCCAAGTGGTGGGATGTGATAGCAATATAAGACAAAGACACTAAAGCAATAAATTCACAAGCTGGCGTACATTATTGTGAGTAAGTCACACCCCTTTCTAATGATTTATTTACAATAATTTGCAACCTTTTATAATTCACATATTGCTTTTATACAACTGGTACACACTATAATAATATAGTTCCTCTAGTGGCCAAATCACAGAACGCAGTTTTAAAAAAAAACTGAAAAATAATGTATTGTTTATAATGCATTGCTATGAATGTGAGTGCGCGTTATTGTCAATAATGTCACGGCTGGACAAACAGCCAGCCAATCAGATTTAAGAACCGGAACTGTTTTTTTATAAAGATATTTAATGTGTAGAATTTAATGTGTAAAATTTCTGAGTGGAGTTTCCACGTTCTCCCTTTGTAGGTTTTCCAAAATTATAGATTCAAGGTGAGTCGGCTGCTCCAATTCGCCCCTAATGTGTGCACGCACCCAGTGATGGATTTACACCCTGTCCTTGGTGTATCCCCCCTAGGTGGGGATGTTGGAAATGCCCCCCCCCCACCTTTAATCTTAGTGTAGGATAAAGTGGGAGACAATGAGATGAGGTTCTGTCCATCAGAACTGAACATGTGATGTCATCAGTCTCTGGGAATCACTCTGAATAATTAATAACTCTTTTGCAAACGAAAAAAAAATGTCTTTTCCGTCTTTTTAGATGCCGATGTTGGGAATTCGACTTACTTTGGTACAGTCCATCCTCATTGATCCGCAAAAGAAAAGTGTAGGCACCTTGTGGATTCTTGTGGTTGATGTTTCTGAAGACGAACTGCAGCTTCTCCCCTGTTACACACTCACTCAGTCAGTATTCAGTGGTTTGTCCAAATCAATGCAGTCGACATGGCTGCTCATTCTTACCCTGGATTTTTCTGATTTCCAGACTCAGTCGTTCCTGGAAGATCTCTTTAATCTTGTTAAGGTTCTTCAGTCGGTCTTTGTTGGCTTTGTTTTGGGAGTGAACCACTGAAACAGGAAAATGTTAAGGTGAGTGGGTTGTAAACAATGGTGTTTAATATGCCAACAACAAATTTATAACTAATATTAAACGGTCAATAATATTAGGCTGAGTATCCCTTGGTATGCTAAAGCATTTAAAGTCTCTTTTAACTAAATCTAATGGGTTGACCCAACCCCCAAAGTACAACCCCAACGCATAATCCTTCCTTCACCAAACTTTATTTTACCAACATTAAAGCAATAAGACGCGAGAGGGTGTGAATTATTGTGAATAATCCAAGAGGTGAGTGCCTTTACACCCTTTTTCAGTGGATTATTCACAATAATGCACACCCTCGAATGCCTTATTGCTTTTTTTTAAAAGAACTACCAACACAGTAGAATACAAAAAACAAAGTTGGATTCATAAATGCATTGAAAGCAAAAATCGCAAAAAGATTTCCGGTTTCCTTAACAATCAAATAATGCCATCTAGTGGCCAAATTACAAAAAAAGCAGTTCAGGAAATGTTTTAAATATCCCCCATTCATACAAATGTAAAGCACTCAGAGCCAGGAGTTATTGTCAATAAGGTCACGTCTAGACAAGCGGCTCAGCCAATCAGATTCAAGGACCGGAAACTACCTGTTTTATAAATTATTTTAAGTTAGGCATGTTTAAAGTCCGGCCCGCAAGCCGATTGCACGGGTTTATAACGTTTTTTAATCGCTCTCTAAATTATTTTTAAATGTAATTCTGCATTTTACCACGTGATGGCAGCACCATTTGAATACCACCTGTGCCTCTGAGAATTAAGGAAATATTGTGAGATTTCAGAAGCAGAGGCGTGGCTTTTTTGTTACTTTTTCATTAGCCTGCGATAAACGCACCCATGCGTCTGACACAACTATGGATTTTTTAAGAGGTGAATGTGACAGAGGAGCTACTCGACCTTACATTTAACTCAACCTTATGTTTTTTTTTTTTTCCTTTATTTTTCAGTGTCTGCGTCTTTATACTTGATATCCGTTATGAGAGTTGATGTTTCATTAGAATATTCTGCATTTTAATGGATTAAACAATTATTGTAATTAAATCACGGGAACGGGAGGTGACCGACTAACTGATTTATTCTCAATAATGCATAACCCCTCGTGCGATATTGCTTTAATAACTGACCGGTCTACAGGTGAACGTGCGTAAGCATTAGGTTCCATACGTTCTCTGTTCTTAGCTTGTTCCTGTTTGAGCTTCTCGATCTTCTGCAGCATCAATTCTTTAGTGGTTTCTTTATCTTCAATGGCTTCCACAATTTCAGGGCGCTCTACACTCTTCTCCTTCAATGCAGACTTCTGGAGTTTTAACTCTTGAAAGAGAGAGAGACATGGAATTGTGTTAGATCTTTATCAGATTTTTTCTATCAGATTGATAAAGGAGACACTTACCTTCTGTATAAACACGTATGGTTTCAAACATGGTCTCGTCCTCTCGGCATTTCTTTGAACAGGTATCTGGAAAATAAAATGTTAGCAAAATGGCACCATTTAATATTCGTATCCTGTTCTTGGAGTTTCCATGTTGTCTGTATAAATTGCTATAAGCTGAATGGGCTGCCCCTCTATAGTTTGTGTGAGTCGGTGAGTGTGCCCAGCTCTCAAAATGTTCTCCCCTGGATGGGCATGGGGAACCGTGACTGTAGTGGAGAATTAAGCAGAATATAATATATAGATGGATAATATTTGGCCAAGAATGTCCTTCATCGCAGCGGCACTGTGTCTTAGTGGTCAGCATGTTCTGGGAATTCCTGGTCAAAACCCAATCTGGGTGGAGTTTTCATGTTCTTCCCGTGGGTTTCCTCTCACAGTCCAAAAGTATGGATTCAAGGCAAGTTAAATACTATAAATCGCCCTGTTTTGTGTGAGTGTGTGCCCAGTGATGGATTGGCACCCAGTCCTGGGTGTATCTGCCCAATGCCAAAGACATTCTCCCCTGGATGGGCATGGGGAAACCCACTACCACCCTAGTAGAGGAATAAGCAGAAGATAAATGATGGATGGTTGCTATCAATTGCCCCTATATAGTTTTTGTAAGTAGGTCACAGCGATCGATTGGCACCCAGTCCTGGGTGTATCTGCCCAGGGTTCGAAATGTTCTGAATGGGGATGGGAAAGGGCATGGGCACAGACCCCCCTTCCCCCCCTCCCAATAGAGGATTAAGCGGAAGATAATGACTGAATGAATAGCCATCTCATGTATTGTGACAACGTAATGCACAAAACAGCAAAAGGAGAACATGCTAAACTCCTGCCTGCTGTAATAATAATCTTCCACAGAGATTATGCTACCGATATACTGTAAGCACTTAAAGTTCTGAATGATTTTTATCAGAATGAATCTCTCACCTAGTACAGACTTCATGTATTGTTTGTGCGCCTGGCAGAAATCAGCCGTCGCCTCGTGCATCACCTCCCCCATCGCCTGCACCAGCAGCTTGCTCCTGATCTCCTCCAGCTTGCTGCTGAACTTTTCCCCCACATCCAAATCCTTAATCGTCGCCATTTTCAATTTTAGATCCAAAACCGACAGCCGAGTGAGCAACACGGTCACAACACACCTAACCGTTGCTGTCGTCTGTCCATATGCCCCAAGCCCCACCTCCTCTACTAGGATTGGTTAGTTTTCGGGAGAACGGACGAACCCACCAATAGCTAATGAGAAAAATGACTTCTAGCCAATGCTGGCGCAGGAGGCGGGGCTTTTGGAACACGGGTAGAAAGAAAACAACGAAAGTCTAGCTTTTAAAAGGTCAAAATTGTTGTTATATACACACAATAAGGCAAAATGGTCAAAGCTATTAATTAACGTAGCAAATCGCGTTTTTATAAAATAGAATACGCTTACGGGAAGCTTTCTAAAGAAAGCAGTAACACTGAGGAATTCAAAAAACAGCGCCCAAAAGTTTAATTGCGGA
>JAOUQT010296436.1:0-16667 GCA_025769995.1 Xyliphius kryptos | reverse complement strand
TGGGCATGGGGAACCCCCCCGCGACCCTCATAAAGGAACAAGCGGAAGATAATGAATGAATGAATGAATGAATGAATCTAGTTAAGGAAATGATCTTGTGTTTCAGATCACACAGGAAGCCGGTGACTTCATGATCACGTTCCCCTACGGCCACCACGCTGGATTTAATCACGGCTTCAACTGCGCCGAGTCCACTAACTTTGCCACCCTGCGCTGGATCGATTACGGGAAGATGGCCACACAGGTTTGCTAATTTTTCTCACATCTCTATACTGAAATCCACCATCTTTTACGCAGCACAGCATCCGTTCTGGCCTTTTATCGAATTTTGTAATGGTTGTGAAAATTCTTCCAGCCAAATTTATCTTAAAGCAGAAACCCTAGATCTTTAGTCTGTAAAAAGTAGTTGGATCCGAGCATGGTCACCTGGTGCGCTCATGTTTCATCCACAGTCTTCCACCAGTATTCTCTCGTTATTTCTTTGCATATTTCAGATGCGCTGCCTTCTGAATTTCGCAACACGTTAAACTTTAAATAGTCCACACTGACCACACACGCTGTTCTGGAACATCTTGGAATAGAGCATGTTCTTTCACCTGCTGTTTCAGTACCTGTTTAAATCCGCTGATTATCTTCTCCCGCCGTAGCTTAGCAACAACAGTTTCCTGACATCTAACCAACATTTACCAAATAAAAATAGAAAACTTGCTGATTTATTAAATGAGAAAAAAGAAAGAACATGTAATGAATCTTGATTAAAGAATGGTCTTATAACATGTAATGACAGTGGGGTGAAATGTAGGTAAGGATATAGAGGACCGTGTGGACCAATCAGAAACTGGCAGCATTGATGGGTGAGGCTATTTAATTTGTGGACTGTATAGATGAATAGCCACATACAGTGGGTACGGAAAGTATTCAGACCCCTTTCAATTTTTTGCTTTTTGTTTCATTGCAGCCATTCGCTAAAATTAAAAAATAAATTTTAGTTTCCATTAATGTTCATTTAACATCCAGATTTGATGGAAAAAAATACAAACATGTAGACTGTAGATTTTTGCATATTTATTAAAAAAGAAAAAACGAAATATCACATGGTCATTAGTATTCAGACCCTTTGCTTACGCTCATTTGTTTCACATGCTGTCCATTTCTTCTGATCCTCCTTGAGATGTTTCTACTCCTTAATTGGAGTCCAGCTGTATTTAATTTAACCGATTGGACTTGATTAGGAAAGGCCCACACCTGTCTATATAAGACCTCACAGCTCACAGTGCATGTCATAGCAAATAGAAATCATAAGGTCAAAGGAACTGCCCAAGGTGCTCGGAGGCAGAATGTGGCAGGACACAGATCTGGCCATGGTTACAAAAGAATTTCTGCAGCACTCAAACGTTTCTAAGAGCACAGTGGTCTCCATAATCTTTAAATGGAAGAAATTTGGGCTGACCAGAACTCTTCCAAGATCTGACTGTATAGCAAAATTGAGCAATTGTGGGTGCCTTGGTGAGAGAGGTAAAGAACAACCCAGAAATCACTGTGTCTGAGCTCTAGAGATGCAGTAGGGAGAATGGAGAAAGTTCCACAAAGTCAATTATCACTGCAGCCTTCCACCAGTCTGGGCTTTATGGCAGAGTGGCTCGACAGAAGCCTCTCCTCAGTGCAAGATAGGACTCCCAGACAATGAGAAATAAGATTCTCTGGTCTGATGAGACGAAGATTAACTTTTTGGCGTTGATTTTAAGTGGTATGTGTGGAAAAAAACGATGCACTGCTCATCACCTGCCCAATACAATCCCAACACTGAAACATGAAGGTGGCAGCATCATTCTATAGGGTTTCTCAGGTTCAGGGAGAGGACGACTGGTTACAATTAAAGGAAAGATGAATGCGGCCAAGTACAGAGATATCCTGGAATAAAACCTCATTGGGCCGACGGTTCCCTTTCCAACAAGACGATGACCCTAAGCACAAAAATAACAAGGGAGTGGCTTTGGAACAACTCTGCGACCATTCTTGACTGGCCCAGCCAAAACCCTGACCTAAACCCAATTGAACATCTTTGGAGAGACCTGAAAATGGCTGTCCACCAAAGTTTTACCATCCACCCTGATGGAGGTGGAGAGGAAGAATGACGAATTGGGTGCTGGGTGCACATTTAATGAAAAATAAAATGAACTTTTTTGATTTTAGCAAATGGCTGCAATTAAACAGTGAATAATTTAAAGGGGTCTTTATATCCATGCAAATATTGGATTTTTAAAACAAGGTTTTCTTTAAAGGTGATCTGGGAATAAATATTTGTGACCTACTTATAAATAAAGCAGTACAATCGTGTAAAACATTTTTAATTCCACAATTTCTTTATTCTTTTGGATCTACACAACTGCTGAAATGGGAAAAAGCTGAAGTCGTTATTTCATTTTTGCAGGCTTTCTGTCCCTGTTTTTCAGATAGAGGCCCTCATTAGTAGAGCCCGTTAACAGACCGCCTGCAGGATTCCCCAAACAGCCCCTCCCCACCCTGTTTTACTCAGGGTTCAGAAATTATTTCCATTTAATACACAGCATACCAGAAAACAGTGATATCTCAGTGTTTACCTGGATGATCAGCCACTGTAATCATTCAGCAGGCTAGTTACATGCTGTTTTATGAAGGAACCAGAAACAACTTTCATGTAAACTTTGTATTATGGTGGTTCATGGTCACAAATGGGCACTAAATTAATGATAATGTTATGATGTCATCATGCCCTGCTTTGTTTAATTTGGGCATTTCAATAATTCCTATTTTCACAATCCTATGCATACTCGCAGAATATCCATGTTTTGCTATGGTGGAAATTTTGATAACCATGCAAAAGTTGTTTTTTATGTTTGAATGAGTGATAGCCTTGGAATTTCTATATTAAAAATGTACGTTTTATAAATACGGTGAGGTTTGTGACAATTAAAAATGTAAGATCAATATTGTTTGAGTTGTCACTACGATGTCCACACGGTTGCTTTCTTGCGTAAATTTATCAGTAGGTGGGACATGATAAGGAATGACAGAGACAGGTCTTGCCCCAGTGTTGCGTTTAATGGCGATACCAAACGAACAATTAAACATAGTAAAGCAAGAACTTGTTGTAGGTACAACCTTGTAGATACTGGGAAATAAGACAATTGGTGAGTGAGTGGGTGAGTTAATGAGGGCTTTGGCATATATAGGTATAGATAAAGCACATGTGGCAACAGTTTAGGGAAGGCCCTTTTCTGTTCCTGCAATGTGCATCTGTGTACAAAGCAATGTCCTAGTGGAAGAACTTAATTGATCTGCACAGAGCTCGTACTGTAACACATCCATCACCTTAGGAATTAATTTGAACTGAGATTTGAAATAGCACTCGTTAGTGAGTCTGATGTCACTAATGCATCTGGAAAAAAATGCCTTCTGAGTAGCAGTGAAGGCTGTTTATCTGAAACGAGGAGACTCCGTTTTCCAGTGTAGACTGATATCTGAACAGCATGGAGCTGAATAAGTGTTATGGGGGGTGATCCAATCCAGTCAGTGGCCTTTCCACACTAATGGGGCTCCTTTGTGTCCTGGTGCGAATAAAAGTTGTTGGTGGTTATTATTTCCCCCCCCCCCTATTTTCCTTAGCCAGGGTTGATCTGGTCATGTGGAGTTAATATTGTTTTGTGGCGTGGGCTTTTTCTTTTATTTTTTACTCCATGCACACACACTCCGCTCTATAGAGCTGTTTACTTCCATATTGCACCCTGTCTCTTTGCACTGAACTGTTTCTTGTAATTTAACACAAGATTCTCAGGGAAAAAAAATAAAGGCCAGAAGTAATATAGTGAGGACGCTGGAGAAAATTTGTTTTATTTTCATCACTGTCTCAATTTCTCCAGTTCACACCGCCTCTCGCCTTATTTGTTTGTTCATAACCCAGCTCTTCCGCTTTAGATCATTTGTAATAAACCAGTCACACCTGCCACCAGTGAATAATAGTGGAAACAATAATAAGTTTAGTGTTTATGTGCATTTCCAGCTGACAGTGCACCGGCTTCTGTTGTTCTTTCTGCAGTGCACCTGTCGCAAAGACATGGTGAAGATCTCCATGGACGTATTCGTACGTTGCCTGCAGCCAGACCGCTATGACTTGTGGAAGCAAGGCAAGGACTCCACCACGCTCGACCACCTGAAGCCCACCACACTCACCAGTCCCGAGCTGGAAAACTGGAGGAAGAACCGGGTGACCTTCAGGGATAAACAGATCCGCAGGTGACCAGTATTTCTAATAAATTGGCTTGTTATTGATAAGGGACGTAAATATTAATCAATTTGGATCGAAGCATTGATTATACAGCCGGCAAGCTGATGCATCTATACAGTGTATCGATTGTGTTCATATTGCTGCCATTTTGTTTAGTAAATGTAGCTTTTTGTGAGTTTTTTTGGGCCCGTGGGAAAAAAAAGTGTGCTGTTTGCACTATGACGTCAAGTCGGTGTCAAATACACGTGCGGGTAGAAATGCAGTCGTGTTGATTTATTTGAAACTTAATAGTTTAAAAAAATATTGAGTATTGGATTGTATTTAATCCAATCGAATTGAATCGTTTTAAATATTAAAAATAATTGAGTCGTGGGCTTGAAGAATCAATATAAAATTGAGTTGAATCGTTTGATTAAAAAAATGCAGTAATTGACACAAATTTCACATCTTAAAATAAAACCCCACAGAGTCCAGCAGAAGATCAAGCTGGTTCGCCGACTGAAGCCCGAGGAGCTAAAGTTGGTGGTTGAGGAAGGAATTGAGCTGGACATGGCCGACTACCAGAAGCGTGTGGAGGAAAAGGAGGCGCACAGGAGGCAGCTAAAGGAGGAGAAGATGACCAGAGAGGCCATGCTTACTCTGGAGGCCCTGGAACGGGAGGAGCAGGAGGCAGTACTTAAAGGAGAAGGTCAGAAGATCTTATAGTGTGTGTTAATGTCCATAAAGCATCGGCAACAGAACCTGTTATCAATTTTACTCTCTTCAGAATTTTTTCTGTGTTTCTGACAGAACCATGTTTTTGTCTCTCGGTGTAATGAGATTTCTGATGGCGATGATTTTTGTTACTAATTCTGCACTCAGTTCATCTCAGTTCGTTGTACCGTTTTAAGGCCAACCGGCTCGACGGATCCTCTGAAGTGTTTAATAATGACATGAATTTTTAATACTTCTTAAACATAATCCTCACCTCTCAGCAGTTTGTGGGCTACGCATAGAAGTTCAGTCGACCACTATGTTTTTGCTGATGCAATCCTCTCCTTTCCACTTGCCCGCAGGGTCTCAATCTCTCCAGCAGGAGCAGCACGAGAAGGAGGTGGAGGAGGAGGACGAACAGCAACAGAAGAAGAAGAAAAAAAAGAAAAAGCCGATGCCTTTGGAAGCAATCGGCTTTCAAGAGGCGTTTGAAAAGTTCACCATGTCGAAGATAAGCGAGTCTCAGAATAGCATGAACATGACCCCCGGTGGATCAGACACCAACCTGCAGGTGAATAAAGAATGCTGCATTAAAAGGTTTATTATAAGCCTAGTATTATTTAATGTCATTGGTCTTATTGCACAAGTTTACAAGATTTAAACTAGCTAATATAAAGGCTTCAGACCATGAAGCAGCTTTTTGGATCAGCTGTAGAGGCCTGATGGTGCAGGATGGGAGGTAAAGCACTGCGGTGAAACTGAGGGATTTAAATCAGAGGTTCTCAAAGGGTATCAGTGTTTTCACACGGTCTTTACGTCTTGTCCCGCTTTTACAGAATTCAACCCAAACACATTTATATTTCAAAAAATAGCCTTCATAAACACATTTAAAAATACATATGCATGCAACAGGAATTTAAGAGCACATATTTTACGAAACCGAGAAACGTATCCTTAATGAGCGTAAATCCACATTTCAAATATTCTGGGGATATATTTGCATTTTCATCATTGAAAATTCAAAGAGAAGGCTAACCACAAGCAAACAAATAGTGGCTACTAAGGAAACGAGAATGCTGTGCACACATCTATTTTTTTTATGCTGTCCGTGGCTCGCCCAGAACATGTCTGTGATCCACCAGTTGAGAATTGTTGATTTTAACATCTCAAAATGGTCTGATCTAGAAGTTTTCCTAAAAAAGAAAAGATACCTGGGAGGTGGTAGTTTCCATTCATTATTGGTCAATGCGTTTGTGTTGTGCAGGTTTACTTTGGTTCTAATGCCATACGTGTCCCACTCCTTACAGACCAGCTCCTACCCGAAGAATAAAATGATGGTGGAGGTAAAGAAGAGTCGCAGGCATCCATTCAGCAAGCCACCCATGCGTACACCTACCTTCATTGTCAAGCAGGAGGCCTCCAGCGATGAGGGTACGAGACTCTACGTTTTTGTTTTCTTTTAATGACAATTCTGAGCAGGAAGGGGTTTTACCAGGTGAATTTAGGAAGCACAAAGGCACAAATCTTAGATTGGGTATGAAGATGGATTGAGTTCATTATTGATAAGTGTTAACTGTTTCAAGGTGTCACCATTTCCTTCTCCCTCACTTCCTTACTGTCTCTCCTCACCCTTCTTCAGTCTGTTTTTCCGCCGTGCTGTGACTGACACTTATTGATCTGCGGATCATGACACCTGCTTACCTGCTTTCAAAGGCACTTTGAGCCGGCAGCAGGAAGACATCTGCTTCATGTCTGGGGTTGTGAGACGAAGAGAAAGGGCGGAGCTGGAAGGGAAGATGAGGCATGTGGGGATTAGGACTGAGTTTGTGTTTTGGCTTTAATCTACTGGATTGTTGGAAAGTGTTCACATAAAGCATTATAAGGCCAAAGGGCAGAGGGTTAACAGGTAGACTGTGGACAAATGTATGGAACAGTCACAACTCCTACAGGAGACGGCTAACCATTTATCCAATAGTACATTTGTGTGGCAGGGTAAGAGGGCTATGGGTTCAATGGTGTTTTGGTTAGGACCTCGCTTTGCTTGCTGTTTTGCAGTCATGCCGAAAAGTAGGAGACACACGTTTGTCTTAATTTTATGGCTCTGATAGCAATTAAACTGAAAAATCATTCTGATTTCAGTGATTATGAGGTATCCCCAACACTTTTGTTCATGTAGTCTACTTTAATTGGTACAGTTAAATCATACAAATCCAAACACATCCTCATGTATGTCCTTTATTTTGTTAGAGATGTACTCTGGACTGCAAGTGCAGGACGCTGTGGAGCAGGAAGAAAAGAAGCCCGGGCAGTGCCACCTTTGGCAAACCCACTCACCGGACTTCATGGCAGAGAAGCAGTTCAACGCTGCCATGGCAACGCTGGAGCCCCACTGTGCCGTCTGCACACTCTTCTCACCGTTCACGCAGGTACCAGCTTGTCGTGGTTGTGCTCACCTGATCATTAAATGAGCTTTGATTCCTTTAATTTTTGTGAATGTGCAGCCTCGAAAAGATGCTCCTGCTGTATCAGATGGGGGCAGCGTGTCACGATGTGGTGAACAAACGCGCCCTCTTGTGCCCGAGATGTGCTTCAGTGCAGGCGTGGTGAACATGGAGCCGCCTCCCTCCAGTGCTGAGACCAGCACACTGCTGTGCTGCTCCTGCTGCAGCCTGCAGGTTCACGCCAGTGAGTGCATGAAATACTCTTTATAAACCTGTTATTACAATGTTATTACAATTATTATTTTATGTGATTGCAATTGGACATGTTTTGGTTTTTTGAAAAGTTTTAAATGTCTTTATGATTCTTTGTACTGGGTGGCCCACAAAAAGTAGCTCGCCTCAGGCACATGGTTGTATAAGGCGGTTTGATTTTTGTGTGCCACCTTGTATTAAGATAAAAAGTGTGAAATCTGTGATGTCACTGTTAACCTATAATGTCTTTATGATGCGTATGTTAATGCTGCATCTTATTAACGATTATTATATTGTAATATACTATTAATTATTTTTCATAATTAAAAACAGTTTCCTCTGTACTCTACTGTACTGCCCCAAAATATAGCCTGTGTCCGATCCGACTGTGTAGCACTGCTCCACTAGGGCCTGCTCTTCCTCTACCATGGCACCCGTATCTTCCCAAACTCTTTCTCCGCTGCCCGAGTCACTGCCTGCTTCGTACCACCGTCAATCAAATGATCCTGGCCAATTTCTTTCTACTCGAACCGAAACTCCAGAGTTGGTTGTTTACTTTGAAAAAATATTCTGCTTGTGCGAAGTTTGGAGCTTGGTGAGGGAGAAAGAAGTGGAAATAGCTGTTTGTTTAGTATGTGCTGCTGCTGCTCTCCCCGGGCTGAGCATAAGCCGCGTAGCCAATTAGGAGTGTGTGTGTGTGTGTGTGTGTGTGTGTGTGTGTGTGTGTGTGTGGCGTGCGCTGCTCACTGAGGTGCTGCTGTTGAATGATTGCTTCTTCCTGCTGTACGTTGCTGTGATGAAGGGTGAGACTGGCAGTCCTGAGTGAACTAACCAGCCGCTTCGCTGGAAAAACGGAGTGAACTTTTTAACGCAGCGTTGTTTTTTGTGCGTCAGTTTGCTTTCCGGATAGATATCACAATTACACGTTAACCAATCCAAGTATTAACTTGGATAAAAACGCAATGTACCCGGTTTAAAAAGACGTAAAGCTTAACGTTTCGGTCTGTGAGAGTGCCATGTGAATGCTTAACAGAATTGACCCCGCCCCTTTCTGTACTGCAGAGAATGAATTATTTAAGTGGTTTTTGGTTGATGGAGATGCAGTGCGTATATAATCATCCATCTTGGTCTTACGGATGGCAGTCCCTTCCATTTTTCCTGACTGCCTTCGGTGTAATTATAGTCTGAATGTTGCACTGCAGAAGGATCCACAGAAATCTTAACAGTGGTTTTGTTGTTTAGTACATTAACCATGGTGGCTGTGAGTCTGTGGGCTGTGGTTAGATAACACATATCTGTATTTAGTGTTTATTTTTAATCTGAAGAGAAGTCACACCATTTACATTACAAACGATTTAGGCAACACCTTTCCAGTTTTTCTGGCAGGCGCAGGGGAAGGAAGATGACATGCAGAGTGTATATTTAGAGCGAGAATGTCAGTAATTCCTCTTTTGTGACAGCAGTGGAAGAAAAAGTCTTGACTAGTGGATGTTGGACAGAACAGTCCAATCTACTCTTCTACTTGATGCAGCTTTAAAAGTCCTGTGGGGGAGATTTCCCCAAGACTTTGGAGTGCATCTGTTCAAATTAATTTCCTTCATAGCAAACCACATTTATAAGGTCAGATGCTATTATTGGGTGAGAGAACTTTGTCCTTCATCCTAAATGTACGGGTTGGGTTTAATGTCACCGAGTCCTGCGTTTTATGTCCTTTGCTTTGTACACTGGAGCGCAGTCATGCTGGATCAGAGAAGGGCCTTCCCTAAACTCTTAAAATGCTCACCTAGAATCTAGATGGGATATGCTTGTGACAATAGGGCTGAATGAAACAGCTGAATTTAGTGATAAAGGGCTATGTCCCAATACTTTTGTTTATATAATTCGTACACACATTCTCGACACACAGTCATAGCACATCTCACAGTCGGCTTATTTTCCTCAAATCTTTTTTTTATTCCTTAATCGGTCATGCCATGTCTTTCATTTGTTTCCTGCTGTGTCTCTTTCTGCTTCTCTGTAGGTTGCTATGGCGTCAGTCCTGACACTCAGCAGGAGAGCTGGACATGTTCTCGCTGCGCTACAGTGGCCTGGACGGCGGTACGACACACACAGACACACAAATGCAGACATACAAACTCATCCACAAATGGTGCTTTAAGAAAACATTTAATTTGAAATAAGGCGTAGAAATGATTTTAAGATGTGTTGATGTCTGAAAACACTGTGGTCTGTACGAATATGAACACTGGACAGTAAAAAAGCAGAGCAGGACGAGTCATACTGATGCCTTTGATTTTCAATCTTAAGGACCTTTGTGGATGCATTCAGCCGCAGAGCATCAAATAACTGCATCCGGGACCATTTCAAACCTCACCTGTCATTAAACGCTCAGATAACTAATCTGAAGCACTGTAATTTTTGACACTGTGAGAAAAACCAGTTAAAATAAATCAGTCATGAGGTTTAGAGTTGGAAATTGACGAGAACCACAGCAACGAAGGACTGAATCCAATCATACGAAATAATCAGTTATTAAAATACTTAGAGACCCAAATAGATGATAAATGAGGTCACCAGGTGTTGGAAAGGACTCGATGACGCTTTAAAATAAATATTGCAGCAGTTTAAAGCTATGATTGATAAAATAACTTATATTATTACCACTGTCATTAGAACCAACTACAGGAAAAAAGTGTAGTGCACAACCAATATATTATTTATTAGGAAGCGGGTAGTTCCAGTTCTTAAATCTGATTAACTGAGCCATTAACACATACCTCTGAGCACTTCACATTTGTTTCCATGTGTGATATTTAATTCATTATTTATAAATTTATAAATCATAAAATACAGATTGATACAAGCCCTAGCAAAAATGATGGAATCATCAGTCTCTGAGGATGTTCCTTCAGTTGTTAAATATTGTAGAAAAAAAACAGACATGACAAAAAAAAAGATTTTCAAGCTTTCTGGCTTTAACAAACACTAAAATAAATGAAGAAAAATAATTGTGGTAACCAGTAACAGAACAAGGAAAGGGAATAAATTATGAAATCACTCAATTCTGATGAAGAAATGATGGCATCATGAAAAACAAACTGCTTGCAGTCTCTGACGCATTGACTTAACGAGTAACAAACAGTACTCTTCATCAATCTGGCTCTAGCTTTCTCTGATTGCTGTTGCCAGATCAGCTTTGCATTTTGGAGCCTTGTCATGGACCATTTTCTTTAACTTTCACCACAGATTTTCAATTGGATTGCGATCAGGACGGTTTGCAGGCCATGACATTGACCATATGTGTCTTTCTTCAAGAATTGTTTTCGCAATGTTTGCTCCATGGCAAGATGCATTATCATCTTGAAAAATAATTTCATCCTTTCGATAGATGGGATAAGAAAAATGTCCAAAATGTCAATGTAAACCTGTGCATTTATTATTATTTAATTTATTTTTAGGTGTTAGTGATGGCTTTCTCTTAGCGTTTCTGTATGTAAATCCCATTTCCTTTTGGCGGTTGCTTACAGTTCAGTCACAGACGTTGACTCCAGTTTCCTCTGTTTGTTCGTCATTTGTTTTGTTGTACATTTTCTGTTTTCAAGGCATATTGCTTTTAAGTTTTCTGTCTAGACGCTTTGATGTCTTCCTTGGTCTACCAGTATGCTTGCCTTTACCCACCTTCCCATGTTGTTTGTACTTGGTCCAGGTTTTTGACACAGCTGACAGTGAACAACCTACATCTTGTGCAACACTGAGTGATGATTTACCTCTCCTTTGTTTCAATTGACATCTCTGGTGTTTGAGCCATGATTCATGTCAGTGCACTTGTTGCAACAGCTCTCCACGGTGTGATCGCTCCTTTTACCTGCATACTAACGAGCAGATTTAATCAGATGCAGGTGTTAGTGTTTGTATTGAAAATTTGCAGGGTGATTCCATATTTTTCCATATAGATTCCATCCTCAGAGACTGGTGATTCCATTATTTTTGCCAGGGGTTGTATAAACAGCGTATGCAGTGTATAAAATCTTGCTACTCATTGATTAGTGAAACGTTGCAAAAAAACTGTTTATTAACGATTTTGTTTAAAAAAAGTGAATCACTGAAAAGTAGTGTTGTAATATACGTGCCTAATAGTACCTCTTTTCCAAAAAGTTGCTGTATCCAGTTCCCAACTGCATTGTAACCAACAACAGTAAAAAAAAAAAATAAATACATGTCCTATGCGCAAACACTCTCCTTCCCCATATGACCCTCTCTCTTATGTGTGTGGTTTTGCAGGCCTGCTGTTTGTGCAATCTCAGAGGAGGTGCTTTGAAAATGACTACAGACAACAGGTCATTTTTGATCAACTTACTTTATCACAGAAACTCTGTTTTGTTTATTTAGGATGCAGTAAGCAAAATGTGCCGGTGTGGTTAGAAAAGCCACTGGTACACGATGGATAAGCAGATGCTGACTCTTCATTACTGTGTGCAGGTGGGTGCATGTAATCTGTGCCATAGCGGTAGCTGAGGTCCGCTTTGTCGACGCTGTGAAACGAGAGCCGGTCGACGTATCTGCCATCCCAGACACCAGAAAGAGTCTGGTAAGTGTGTGTTTGTGTGTGTGTTATGTAATAGCGACACTCCTGTTCCGTTACTAGCTCCATTATTTTCAAAGTCGTTCGTTTGAGATTCAAACTGTAACTAATAGGATTTATTATTGACTTATCTGTTAATTATTCTCCCTTTAAGTTGATTAGTTGTTCTGGAAATCAGTCATATGTTCACATTATTTCATACGAATGATAATGAGGTGGCGCAGTTTAACCAGGCGGTGGTTACTGACCTTGTTAGGGACGTAGTTCTGAGTTTAGTCCTTGCATATTTATATCCTTTGCTGTTGTTCTGTGAAATAAAAAAGGAGACTGTGTTCATTCACATCACTGGCGTTCAGGCACTTATTATTATAATCAATGGAAGATTATGCAGAAGTACAATTAACAGGAGAAATAAAACTCACACACACACACACAGACTGGAAATGAACAATCTTTAAGCCTCAATGCTGTTATTACACATGCATTAATATTCATGTGCATTAATATTTTTTTGTGCATTTTCTGTTGAACAAACATTTATTAGAGGAGAGACGGAGAGGGCGAGAGAGACAAGAAGAGAGCTCAAAGTTTAACAAGTCAACAAAAGTCAGTCATTTGTGGGATCCGTGCATAAAATCAGATTGACGTGGGTCACTGGGGGCGAACTGTATGGCATACAAAATTGTTAATTTAAAGAAATATGAGTTTAGACTCATCGTCATTATAATAGCTCCCATTTTATATAATTTTAGGACTGCTCTGTGGTGTCATGAGTATTTGGACACTACAAGACAGGGGTCAATACTAAGGCTGAGACAAGTAATTGCTTTTGCAATTATCGTGATTATAAATGTTACCGTTAATGTATCGTAAGAGCGACGTTAAATTGTCATGGCTATATGACAGAACTTCAGTGGCGCAACCCGTATGGAACAAAAATAAAGTTATACTTGCAGCCCACATTGTCTGTTTACTTGACCTAACCCTTAAAATGCACTTTAAGGGACACAGATTTTTTTTGTGTGATTCTTACAAAACAATTTAATGTTTGGTGGTAATATTCAGCAGAAACCCTGCATTGTAATAGTAAAATGGTAATTACTTCTTAGACAATAATCATATCTTCAAGATCTGTAATCATGTTTTTGGAGGACGATTCTGCTTTTTCGTTGCAGATGGAAGTTCTTCATAATTTAGCCATAAGTTGCTGCCTAACTGGTTGCTCGTGGAAAAGGCTGGTCTGTAATTTACCCCAGAGTTTGGCGGTTAAAGCTGCTCTGCATTTGTTTACTCTGTGCGAGCGAGTTTGGTGAACCTGTTCATTATTAAACGCAGAGGTCGCTCTTCCGCACAAATAAATAAAAACATGACGTTCTGATACCCATAAATCCTTTCTCCTCAGCGGTTCCCATCGTTCACTCCTCCGCCCTGTGGAATATTAATTCATACCTCTCGGGGTTGTGTGAGCGTTTCAGGGAAATTTTCCAGCCTCAGCACTGAGCTGAAAACCTGCTTATCATTTCAGAGCTGGAATGGAGTATCGACTATTTCATAAAGAAGTTTTATTATCCATTGATTGTGTGTGTGTGTGTGTGTGTGTGTAAAGAAAACAAAAACAATTGTGTTGACAATTATTATTGTATTTCACACACAGCAAAGCTGCTTTTATAGCAAGATCTTTTTCATAGAAATAGCCCCCTTTACTGGAGTGTTTGCTCGGGAGGAACCAGGGACCATTTATAGTTGCCAGTTCATTGTTTTGATGCTGTGATGAGTTTATTCATAGTGTGTGTGTGTGTCTGCAGAAATGTATGTTCTGCCACAAGACAACGAAGCACATCTGCGGAGCATGCATCCAATGCTCATTTGAGAACTGCTCCACATCCTTTCACGTCACCTGTGCACACCTTGCGGGTGTGGTCATGAAGCCTGCCGACTGGCCGTACGTTGTATCTGTCATGTGCCACAAGCACAAACAGACCAATGTCAAGGTATGCCTCACCCCACCACCTCCTAATTACACTGTGGTTGTCATGTCAATAGACTATAGCTGCTAAGTTAACTGGTTCCAGAAGGTGACTGTATTGTGAACATCATAATACAGTTCTGTGAGAAACGGTGATCGATGTAACTGATGACTCTCTGGTTTTTTGCTCAGGTGAAGTCGACCTCGCGTGACCTCTCACTGGGACAGGACGCCATTGGAAGGAACAGCGATGGCTGGTTTTACCGCTGCAAGATCATCGGCATAGCGGCGCAGACCTTCTACGAGGTCAACTTTGACGATGGTTCCTATTGCGATAACATCTACCCCGAAAACGTGCTGGTAAGTACAGGAAGTATGAAAACGACTGCTCACTCTGAAACTACTAACTGATAGAAATTTGATCAACTCTGCCTCTTATCCTCAGAGTCACGACTGTTTATGTAATGGGCCTCCCGACATGGGTGAGCTGACTGTCATAAATACAGTGGACGGACGCGTCCTGAACGGGTCTTTCATCAGGGAGCACGTCCATCGCTTTTATCAGGTAAACTAATAACTATTTGTTGTTTGGTATATTGTGTGTGCGTGTGTGTTTTTTTTCTATGCATGGATGTTATTTTGCAGCGTGAACCTTAATTTACTGACCAGACTTTCCTTGAGACTGCACTGAGACCATTTATGTCCTAATACAAAATACGACTCCTGTAAACACACCTGTCCAAATGAGCTCCCCTTAAAATTAAACCAGACTAAAAAGTCCAGGAGTGACGCTTTTTTTGAGCCACTATTACCATACAGTGCATGACATGGTGTTCATGTGCACGTCCCATGCCCTGCATTATGCATTAACATAACGACTCCTTCCAAAGGGAGCAGGGGCTCAGTGACCTTGTTCCCCCTCACGGTTTTCTTTCACATTGTGACATTACAGCCACTTTCCATTATGTACCGAATAAAACACCCTCCATTTTTCTCACTCTTGTATTTTTCTTCCTTCATACTGCGTTCTTTTATCCTTACAGTTGGGTCCCATCCCCCACATACACCCCATACACAGACCATATTTCTGCCCTGGTTCCCTGGTTTTTGGGTATTGTGTTGCAGTCAAGTGCAAATTCCTTGAACACACAAACACAGATTTCGGTTTGCGTAGCCTCTTTTCTCCTTGGCATCAGCTGTCTATTATTAATGAACTCTGCCTGTCTCGCATCTGCAGCTTGCTGCATCTAGTAACATCAGTAACATCGGTCGATTTTTGATTTTTGATCTAGCACACATGCACAAATTCTCCTTAAAATAAAGACCCCACTGCAGGGAAAGACCGTGGCTCAAGGCCTAAGCGTTTTAAAGTTGCACATAATTTAGCTGCAGCAGGTCGAGGGGTAATAAAGGGCCTCCGTGTAAATGAGTGAAGCCAAATGGTGGCCCAGATACCAAGTGCTGAGAATGATCAGTGGACTAATGGTTGATTATTTAACCAGAGCAGAACAAGAACATACAGTTGCAATTGTAATACATTCAGATATAAATAACTATTTAGTGGTTGTGTTGTAACAAGCCAATGGGTGACTGTCAATCGGAGTTGAGCCACTGTTGCCCGATCGGCTGCGAGCTATGTGTTCTGCGATGGGCTGTGGAAAATTAGTGTCATCAGAAATATAACAATTAGTGGAATACTCATGCTGTACTACAGGGAAAAACTTATGAAACAATGTAAAAGTTGAAAGGCAGTTGTTTCTGAATGAGTGATGGCAATGGAATTTATATATTTCAAGGACATTTTTTTCATGGACATGTTAGGGAATCACAATGTCAAATTTCAGCCTTGTAACTACTCTGGAAGAATTATTGATGACTCCATGACTGAGTTTTTTGCTTTTAATAGAACACCGTGGCCAAAAGTATTGGAACCGTGTACAGGACATCTCTTCTTAGGCGTGTCCTAATACTTTTGTCATTGCAAAGTGGGTTGTGTTGGGAAAGTCGTCTGAATAATGGAAAGTCAATGCTGTTTGTATGTGTTTGATTAGTTAAGTGTCAGCCGTGTACTATTTGCTTCCTACTGGGTTTGAGTCATAATTTTGGGGGGTGTGACAACATGAACCTGCCAGATCCCAGTATCTCCTAAAGACCGTTTCCAACACTATGTCCATGCCATGAAGACTTCTGGCGCTCCAGGGACCCGACTTCTGCTTTTCCATGTTTAAGAATTATGTTTCTAATAACGTGTTGTAAATGCATTTTGCCGCAGTAAAGAGCACAAAGATTAGAAATTTAACTCCCACTGATAGAAAAAAGCAGTTCCCAAATCAAAACGGACCCCTGAGCTAAATGTCTGTAAAAAAATAAAAATAAATATATAAAATGGACAATCTCAACTGTTTTTATTACACTGCTTTGAAATTGGTCCAGATGTGTATAGTGTGAGGATGCAGACGTTTGGGGGGG
>JAOUQT010296425.1:0-16668 GCA_025769995.1 Xyliphius kryptos | reverse complement strand
TCATTTGAACTTGTCTTGAGGAATTTCCACTGAAGTTGGATCAGCCGGTCATTTGATTTTGAGTAGAATTCCAAATCCAGACCTCCATGGGAGAATTATTTTGATTTAGGATGTGTTATTTTAGTGTTCCCTTTATTTTTTTGAGCGGTGTATTTATAACACTGCAATATATGTCACCACTGCAATTTCCACTTTACTTTTTGTTGAATTTTATTCTTTAATTCTAATGCTACTTTTTCTTTTGCTTTATTAAGTGTTTATGGTTGCCCCTTTATTCTTACTACAAATACTTGTGTACTTTATACTGATTCTGAAAATAATTCAGTGCCTACACCTTCTTTCAGTTGTTCTCATTAAGTGTAGCCAAAACAGATCATTAATCTCAATCTGCCTTGGTTCTGAGTATTCTCTTCTGTCACCCTGACCACCTCTATGCCCTCCCTCACTACATCCACAAACCTTCTCCTTGGAATTTATTAACGCTAAAAAACAAAAAACAAAAAGAAGAATGACAAATTCAAATTAAAAACAGGATTACCGCAGTTCTATTTCTCACTTTATTAATTACATTACATACAAATGAAACTTGTATTCAATGTGAGATGTCAATAAAGTGAGAACTAAGAAGGTCAGAGATATCAGGATTTGAATAGGCGTAAATAAACCAGTCTGAATGAACTGACTCAGAAGAACAAATGGCTGCATCATGCTCCTCATTGGCAAAAAGGAAAGAAAAGTACGGGCTGAAAAAGCAGCCTGCTTAGATACACAGGAAAGTAGGTGAAGATGCTCGGGTTACAGTGACAAAACAGACCATACAGTCTGGGTGGTTAGACACAAAATTCAGATTAGGTTTCCTGCTGTTTTGTAGCTCCTTTGATTGGGCTTGGTACGTCTGGCGCCAAGACTGAAGCACATAATGACATCCAGAGAGGTTGGGAGCCTACAACGCAAGCGTGGCACAGTCTAAGAAAATTGTTTAAGGTGGAAGAACTCTCAAGACCAGACCTATCTATATAGATTCTTTACTTAAATGTGTTATTCAATTAATTCATTCATTCATCAATTATCTGCTGCCTAATCCTGTACTAGGGTCATAGTGGGGTTCCCACGCACATCCAGGAGAACGTCTTGGGTGCTGGGCAGACACACCCAAGACAGGGCGCCAATCCTTTGTTGGGCACAAACTCACTCACACAGCCACATACAAACACTTAGTATACATGGCAAATTAGAGAGTTCAATTTACCTTGAACCCATGTTTTTGGGAGGAAACCGGAGAACCTGGAGAAAACCCACACAGTCATGGGGAGAACATGGAAAATTCACCCAGATTCGGGTTAAACTGGGAATCTCCAGCGCTAAGAGGCGACACTAACTGTGCCGCCCAATTAAATTAATGTAATTAATAAATACACTCAAGGACCTTTTTGAATGTATTTGTGCCTCGTTTTTAATTTATGTAAAAAGCAAGAAATAATTTTAAAAGGCCAAACTCAAAAAATAATTTGATTTCCTTTCCAAGGTTTAGAGTTTTAAGATTAAGAGAAAATAATTTCAGTAACTACACAATCTGATCCAATATGACGCTGGTTTTAGTTTTACTCTTTGTAAAGTTAATACACTTAAACTGTATGTATGGCAGTGCCGTGCTGGGGTGATTTTCCTTGTATAGGATTGTTGACAACCGGATTTCAGTTGCACAGATTTCTCATCTGCTTCTCGATTCACATGCACCTGTACACGTGCCACCAAATGTGTAATGCACCACTGTCTGCTCATAATAAAAGATGAGTAATTGGGATTTGAAGGGAAACAATAAGTCTGGACTAAAAGCGCTGTGCACATTTAGCTGTTATTTAAGTCATCATCTCATTAGAGCAAATTAAAAGCCAAAGACTCTGTGTAATTAAGAAAAGAGAGGTGGAAAAATACCAATATCATTCTGACCCTCTAGCATTTGAGCCTTTTTGGCACGTGTTGTGACACATTTCTCTTAAAAATGTTAAAAAGAAAAAACAGATTAGCTTCAGTGAAGGCAGCAGAAGGTCTGTTCTCTTAAGCTGAAGGGCAACGCTGTGTTTTTAATATGAGGTTTTGAGAAGCACCAACAAGCCCTGTAACCATAGAGAACAGACTGGAGTTTGTTTCCATGGGAACCAAGAACGACGCTCAACATCCTAGTGGGGCCATTTTATTGAGCCAATCAGTTTATACAGGATATTGTGCACTAATGACCAATTAGGTTTAATTTAATGGGAACCATAATAATAATAATAATAACAATATATTTTTTCCAGTGGACTGGCCATCGTAATCTACCCGTATTAATCTTTTTAAGCTTTAATGTTTAAGCCTTTTTACACACATCATGTTGATATTAGCAATACACTGAAAGAAAAAAAAATTCTGATGATTTGTACTGAATGCTGTCTGATAGTAGCTGCTGATGCCAGTTCTAAAACAGGTTCCTAAATGATCATCAGTGAGGGTGGACCCATATCTGGACTTCATTGCTTTCATGTGGAAGGAAAAGGCTGATTAGGTTGAACCAAAAAATGCTGTCAAATATGTGACACATTTTCTTATGTTTGGATACTTACAGCCAGCAAGTTCCAAAACTGCCCAACAGAGGGCCTTAACTTCATTTGAATGTCAGTTTCCATTCCAAATTTTGTTATTTCGATCTGAATCCTCTCCTTTAGCTTTTTTTAATGTTGTCTCAGCAGAGGTCTTGCCCGAATCGAACAAGCAATTTTTGTTGACACATTCATCACTTTAGGAACGTTTAACATTTTAGAGCACAAATGGGATGCGATTGTAGAAAGGGTAAAGGGCCACGCACCAGTTTGTGACTGGTATGTGTGTACACATGTATAAGCGTTTCTAAAATTGTGCTGTAATAAAAGCACTAATTAGCGCAGTTACCGAGCCCCCTACGTCCTTCATTTCTTGAATTAATGGGTGTTCCCCAACGAGCTACCAATGTGTACTGGTCATGCTTACACTATGGTCACCTGGCCATTATGGCAAAATACAAAACAGGTCCTTAAATCCTTGAGCTGTTTGTCCAGCTGTGACATTATTGACAATGATGCATACCTGACCAGTTTACATTCGTATCAATGCGTGATGTGAATCATGTACCATTTATGGAAATACAGATCAAAATAAACAGCAAGACAATTCTCGATAAGCACTAAACCTGCTGTAACCTTTGTTAATTAATCGTTTTCTGTAATATGGCCACTAGAATTCTTTTTTTGTGTGTTGACACCGGTATCCTGTCACAGAAGACCATATCATTAACAAATTATTGTTTTTAATAAACAGATTTATAAATAAAAGCTTGTTTTTTACTATAGTGTGTTGGCAACCGTTTTATAAAAGCAACAAGACACTCAAGGTTGAGCATTATTATTAATAAATCACAGGAAAGAGGTGTAACAGCACTCTGTTGGGACTAACAACATTTCTAGTGAATTATTTACAATAACGCACACCCTCTTGAAACTTATTGCTTCAATAACCTTTACAAAATACACAAAATATTACCTGAGAAGGCATTGCTGTAGTAACGAGACAGGGTCTGCATGATGTCTTTGGAGTGCTGTGTCCATGGCGCGATTTTGCGGTATGTCTTAACTCTGTGGACCAGCTGAGACCCACCATACTGCAGAGACAGTGTGTCACCATGGTCTTCGTACAGCTCCTCAAATAACCTGGTCCGCAAACACAACTCAATTCTAGCTTTTTCCATCACCCGGTTACTTACAACAAACTATTTTTATTTTCCAATTTCCACCTCCCCCCCTACCATGTTATGCAGACTGCAAGCAATTACATTAGAAGCCTTCCTGTCATTATATTGAAGTCTCTCAAGTATCTGCTTCATTCATTACAAGACACTGACTCTGGCCTACGGGAAAATCTCCTACTCTTACTCTATTTTTCATAAGTACAGCTGAGCCGACTCACTGCGCGGTAGTGACGATCGCTGTCTGGTGCTTCAACCACACTATGATGCCAATTTACACTCCACATCCTTCTAAATAGTGGACTGATCTTCCAAACTCTGTCCTTAATTCTGAGACAAACAGAATTTACAAGAAACACACACAGACACATTTATTTCACAAAGATTTGCTCTGTTCTATTTATCTGTATTCTGAAAACATAGCTGGGAGGAAATTTAGATATTAAATCTGATCGGAGTCAGGAGGGACAATACTGCGGCTCAGCTGGTTATTTCCTAACGTGCTAATTATTTGTAAATGTATTGCAACATGAACAGAAAAGAAGAATCTTGGTTTCAGTGATTTATGTGCGAGATTGGACAGGTAATGTCCAACCTCACTGATGTTGCCTAGCAACAATACTGACTGACAAAATTTAGGGGAAAACACATACTTTTAACAGTCTTATTTCTTTTTTCTTTACACTTCGGTGTGTCAAATTGTGTTGTTTCATTGTGAAATATAAAGCTTTGGGTTGTATCCTGTTGTATCCTTTCAGGTGATAAAATTCCTCCATCTCAGGTGACATTGTACTTTAAAAAAACTAATTGTAGGTGGTACCTGACACAATCCGTATCAAACTGCAGTTTTGGCTTGTCAATCATCCCGAGAGCATAAAGCTGATAGGCCAGAGCACATTTTCCAACCATGAACTGTGCTGTGTTAGTTCGGTCCAAGCAGTCGACACAGTTAGTCCTCAACACACCAGTCTGCAAAAAAAAAGCATAACACATTTTAGTGCTTTGAGACAGCAGCTTTATTATTTAATTACACATAATGCCTCATTTATTTTGCTTTTTAATTCAACACTGCATTAAAAGTCAGAATTGTGCACTCGCGTGGGAGAGGACACTAACATTCATTTAAGTTCATTTATAGTTAAAAAAGCATACCTGTATTCTGCCATGATCAGTGCACTGTCCTCCCAAATCACCCCATCTGAGGCGAAAAAATGAATTACTGCAAAATGTGCTTTTATTTTGTAACTTTTTGTATAATGTTAGATTTCAGTTAAATCAGTCTCTATAATTATTGGCAGCCCTAGTTAAAATGTCTTAATGCCTTAAAATTAATTATTTATTGCAGAAACTCTTTAAGTGGGTCTGGTGGAACACCAAGGACGAGTACGCAGAAAAACACATGCCCACAGTTAAGTATGGTGGAGGATCAGTGATGCTGTGGGCCTGTTTCTCCTTTCTGTAAGGATACATGGGATCATGATCTTTTTGAAATATCAGGACATTTTGAATCAAAATTTGGTGGCCTCTGCCTGAAAGCAGTCACATATTTCTGATAAAATGTCATCAATGAAACTGTTGCAAACTTCACCAATATTGAGATTCCTCTGAAAACATGAGATCATTTTTATTTTAGTTTCAGAAGCATTGTTATACAGTCTGCCCAACAAAACGCTAACTACATCAATACCTCAGGAGTTTACCTCAGCGGCAATGCAGAAATAGGACCGGCAATGTTATAGTGGAGAAGGGCTCAATTAAGGGGCGTATGGTCAACTGTATCCTTATTAAACTAATTAGGGGTGCTAGGGAAAAATACTCCCCATACTAAGACATTTAACACAGTGTTACAATGGTTAGTACTTTCTGTTTGGAGTTTGAATGTTCTCCCTATGCCTGCATAGGAGCTTCTCTTAGAAGACAAGTGCAAGAAATTGCTAATATACTGTATGTGCATAAGATGTCATGGCTTAAACAAAAAATAAATACTTTGAATTTTGTAGCAACAGTTAAGGGAAGGCCTTTGCACAAAGAAACTCCTCATAACCTTACTGTACTGAAGTTTCCTGGTTTGGAAGGAAATCACCTTAAATCTCCTCTGTGACTTTTCTAGCTGTAACCACAGGTGCAGATCTCCTCATTAAAATGCTCAGCGGTGCCATTGCTACCTCTTCACAATCTAACCTAACCCAAAAGTTCATGTTGGGTAAAAACCAATGCTCCCTTTAAATTTAGCATTTTCTTTTCATGGTTCTCCTTCAGAGCTACCAAGAACAAGCAGGCTCACAGCTGTGATGGAGATTAAGCATCCTTAAGCATGAAGGAAAAAAAGAAGGATATTTCACTCTGCATCATTCCTGCTGTGGGCAAAAATAAATAAATCACCCAAAAGCCCCGGGATTACTTTGGCCTTGTGTGTCCTCACCGATCATCCGGACGTAAGGTGTGACAGTACAAGTCAGATCGGTTGACGAAGAAGCCGGTCCTCTTCACTACGTTTTCTGCAATCATGCTCAGTCGGTCCAAAACGTTGCACAGTTTACTGCGTGTGGAATAGGAATAAAAAAACTCATCAGAATAGAAACAATGGGATTACAGATTAAAAACCAATTACCATAACCCTACAGAAGCAGGAGAAGAGCAAAAGAATGTATTATATGGAAAATATTTTAAAAAAAGGATGAAATCTAGAATAAAAGCAAGGCACATATGAAAAATAGAACCTATTTAACTTTTGTTCTTTTTGAAATTGAAATCTAAATTTGACATAAATTTAAGGCTGACAGCCTACAAAAACTATAAGGATCAAAAGACCCGAGTTTACTTAAATGATCTATACTGCCTTATACGACCCGTATGCACAGACAGTAATTGGTGGGCTAAACTAAAATGCAACATGCAGCCAAACAGCACAGAGCCATTATAATATGGCCTGATTGACTCAATACTGATGTAATGCACACGTGAAGGTGTGTGCCTGTTAATTAGCTCTTTAGACAAACCCAAGATAACAAACACAGTGCAACACACACATACACACAGACCTTTTGGTGTAACGAGCCATGTCCCAGGCAATGTAGTCGATACAGTGCTCAGGAGGAAGGAACTGATTAAGGTTAATGATGGCCGGGTAGAGCTCCTCACTCAGGATCTTCTCATGCTTTCGTTTCTCTCGCTTCTGCACATAATCGGTTACTCAACTTTAGCAAGACCTCTAAAAATAAAAGTCTGGTCAAGTATGCACATTTACAGGGTTAAACAAATGGACCTTATCCAGCGGTCTCAGAGCGATTCCTGGTTAATAGTATAAAACCAATTTGTGTCTGTTGTTCAGCAAAGCAGTTGACCCATATGCTGTGCGATTCAGAATTCGATCACGTTTTTTGAGCTTGTGTTGCTCCCTTTGTGGCCAAACCGCCACACAAACAGCACTTACTACTGACCGGGAAAGCTTTCACAAAATGCAAATGAACAAAACTGGCAGCTAAAATGGCCTTCAGTGATAACTTTAGGGTAAAATGCACTGATTTTTTCCTCTCTCGAGACCTACTTTGAGAGTATGCATGGTTTTATGCTTTAAACTATAACATTGAGTGCACTGAGTGCAAACAGAACTCAGGACAGACTCAGTAGGCTCTCAAATGATGCTTAAAAAATAAACAGGAAGTTTGTGTACATGAACAATGCAGTAAATAAGTGAGCCTATATCATGTGAACCTGACATCCTGAAAAAAAGGACGTTGGGTTTCCCTTTATGTGTATAAAAATAAACAAGTAATTTGAATGTATGCATTAATAGAATCAATTAAGAGTAACTTGGAAGTTTACTAGTTATACACAGTTCAGTGCAACCACTGGTCATCATAACTTTTAAAAGAAGTTACTAGTATTTGCAAAACATTTATAGTAACATACACACTACAAGTAATCGGTAATAATCCTGAAAAATATCAAAACACAATAAAAGAATTAAAGGATTGTAAAAGATTGTGTACATATCATGCAGCCACTGAGAATCTCTTCTGTACACAACAGACAGGAAAAAGCACGCAGACATAAACGTCGCATTGCAAGCCACGTGCTTTAGGATAAAAACACCAATACAGCAACAAAACAAAATACACACCCTCCATTATATCCACAAGCTCACATGCACAGCAGGTGATATTGTTTTCATGGCTTATTGCTCACTAGCAGTTCAGCACATGGAGCTTTTATTATGCATCAGACATTTTTAGGCAATAGATGTTTGGCCAAAGAGGGATACTCAACGGCGGCACATGGCCAGCCTGTGAGCATGTGTGTGGATCGACTGCAGCAATTACGGCTTTGTTCCCCTAAACCCATGTGAGCTACAACGTGAGGTTTGACTAACACACCCAGTGGTTTTACACCTAAGTGTAAAAGCTACTAGATATCACTGTCTGAAAGGCCAGTGCGTGTGTGAGTGTGTGTGTGTGTGAGTGTGTGTGTGTGTGTGTGTGTGTGTGTAACCCAATCACTCTTCAACACAAACAGCTTTTTAATGGGTAAACATTGGGAGTGATAACATGTAGGAAATCAGTGAACGTAAAAATAAATATTAACGAGGTGCTTGACAATTAATAAATAATGAAAACTATAAACACTAGGCCTTAAAAAAAAAAAAAAAAGAAAAAAAAACACCAACCATATCTTGCATGATAAACATAGCTTATCCCAGCATTACATACGGGTTACTGCTGTAATAATTTACAATAAAATTATATGTATTGTGAATCAAACACATTCATACCTTTACAAGATTAAGGATAATGATGGGGGAGCCAAAGCGCTGCAGCATTTGGTCAAAGTGAAGTGCAGCAACCTGTGCATATGGATCAGCCTGGTCCACTGAAAAACAAAAACAATGACAGATTATAAAGAAGCAAAGAAACTGTGAGTGAATTCATTCCATGCAGCATGTTTTCTTTTTTATGTGTCAATGACTAAAGAATAATTTTATTATTATTATTTTGAGTCATAATAGTTGTATATTGTATACGAAAATAAAAACACCTCACATAAACAAATGTATTAAGACACATTGTACCAACAGAAGTGCCATTTTATGTTAATTGACTATTCAGTTCCTCAAATATATACATTTTATTGTGATACAATAGATACACTACATTTAATCTATAGTTACTGTATTTAAATCTGCAAAATGTTAGCTTTAAGATTATAAATGCAATTTAAATAAATTATATTTAAAAAAAAAAAAAAAGGGGATTGGGTCTTAAGTCTTACAAAAAAGTACGGAGGTGAGAACAATGTGATGCAATGCTGTTAAAAGGTAGTAAAGCATTAATTACACATGTCAAAAGTTAATGTTACTGATAATAATGTTTATGTTATGCATGAAGAGACAAACTTTGACGAGACAAAATTTGTTTCCAAAAAAGTATGGGACCCAGTTCATTTTCTTTTTAGCTCTTGAAATACAAAAGAAATGAAAATGACATGAGCTAGGATTGGCATTAGAAGAAAAAGAAAAAATTAGTCTTTTAATGCAGTCATCTGAGGAAAACTGGCACCAGGAGACAGTGAGATGCTAGTGGGGACGTGCTGTGTGCGAGTGTGTAAATGCATACGAAATGTCACTCTGCTCTGCAAATAGAAATGGAAAGAAAAAGGTAAGAGGATTACTTTTGCCAAATCTCACAAAACCTGCCACACACACTAGCAGTTGCATAATCAATAACGCCACAAGGCAATCTTAATGGACAAAGAAGGACAAAAGTGAACTTAGCAAAAGTTTCCCATAGACATTTCAAAAACAAGCAAAAAGCCCAGTGCCCTGCATAAATAATCACACCCCTTAAACAATTTGGTATGGTTACAGCTGTAACTTAATAAATTAACTACAACGTCTAGTTGCTAATAGCTATTTATTACCTGATGATGAATGGTTCAGAGTTAAAAAAGACAAAAGTCAATGTTTAGGATACGAAAATTGACCAGACATGCAATTGAGAAAGTCTATACATGCTGTACACACAGTGTGTTTATCACTAATGTCAATATCTGTGGGAGAAAAAAAAAGTGTTATTTAAAAATGTTGTAATGTTCTTACAGCGTATCGGGGGTTTGGGCATCATAGTGGAGATGTCCTGGGACCAGTACAGAGGAACTGAACCTCGAACCTGAACATAAGATGAGTAGCTACCCGCTGTAAAGGACATAACTGAAGCATCGTGGATGATCTGCTCAGTCTCCACTTCGTTTGCAACATCGCCCTTCAAACAAAACAGTAACATCTTAAAACACTGGTACAAAATACTGTGGCGACCCTATTTGTAACTCGCATACAGTGTTTTTAGTTACATAGCCCTATGCGATTAGTACACATACAATAGAGTATGATCTAGTACTGATATTGAAATTCTGATTGGTCTGAAACAAACACACACTTGCACGCACACAGAAGAGATACATACTTCACAGTTGGCGCCCCTCTTGAGGAAACGGGTCCCTGCGAATTTGCTTGAGCGCCGAGCAATCAGAGTGACATACACTGGACGCCCGTAGATCAGCAACTCTATAGTTAACATTAAGGATGTATGGAGTAGATTACATACAGAAAATGCCTGATTATTGTACAATATATTTTATCTGCCTTTAAAATAATCATTTAGCAGATATGTAATTTTGTATTCATACTGACTCAGATTAACATTACAACTACGGCAATAACTTTCTAATTATATATGTTCATTTAGGTCAGATGTTCTTCATTTAAACTCTAACTGCATTTAGTCGATTAAGATTTAAATGATTTAGTGTGTTTCCTTACCATGGAACACACAACCTTCAGTTGAAAAATTTAAATGACTGTGCAAAGCCATTCCTGGTACCAAAGCGGATATCAGTATCAGTGCATCCCTAAGTATAATTACACATTATTGTGAATTTGTAGATATTTAAAATTCATTTTAACATTTTAAGAAAAAAAAAACGATGTTGCACCACCATGACTCTAAAATAGATGCGTTGTTCTTTGGAGCAAAGCATTATGGAAGCCAGCATCGGTTTCTTGCAATCTGACCACTAGATTTTTTCATTTATTCATTCATTTAATATATTTTGATTAATCCTCTACCAGGGTCGCAAAGGGTTCCCAATAGCCATCCAGGGGAGAAGCTCATGGGCGCTGGGCAGATACACCCAGGACAGGGCACCAATCTATTGCTGGGCACATACGCATGCACATACGTACATATGCATGCACATATGTACACACAAACTCTAGGGGCCATTAGGACTATGGGAGGAAACTAGAGAACCTGAAGGAAACTTACACAAACACAGGGAGAACATGGAAACCCAGTGCTGAGAGCTGACCATGATCGTCACTAAGCCACCATGTCGCCCTAAAGTTCTTATTAGTCCAGTTCATTTCTGCAAATTTAGCTTGGAGAACAGTAACTGTACTTCTTAATCATTTTTAAACTTTGATCAGCCAATACAAAAAAAAAATCATAATTCTTTAGGAACCATTCACCAAAAACAAAATAAAATATCTCCTTTAGTGTACCAGGCTGTTGTTAGCTGGTTTATTCATTTGTTCATCTCTTTGTCCCCTCAACAAACTATTCTAAATTGTCAGTAATACCAGAACATTCTTAAACTTTTAAAAGTGTTTAGTTCCTTTCACTTTATAGTAAAGCTCCACGCAGTGAATCTACCAACTTGTTGGGATCCTGGGCTCATTTTCACCTAAGGCTTTATTACATACGCATACCCACAAGCACACTGGCATATGCAAAACCAGTCCAGGTACAAATGCATAATCAGTAACAAAACTGCAGTGTGTTCTGGCATTGCTTCAGATACAGGCTTTGAGTCAAATCCCAGCAACACACGATTTTAAAGTCACCTTAAAGGATAGGTCAGCAGATTTTGCAGCCACGAAGCGAATAGGCAGGAACCTTAAAGGACCTTTTTAGGGTTAGTTTGGTGTGCTATGACCTAAACACATAAATGCAAAGTGCACCAGTGATGTAACACCGCTGATATTGATTAAATAAATGAAGTTTTAAAAACCTTCAAACATTAAGACTGATGTGGGCATTTATAGTGTTTCCCCATTTTAAGAGACAAGATGAGACTTTATTGATCCCTTTGAGTGTTTTCCCTCAGGGAAATTAAGAATTGTGTTATACAAGCAGTTATAAGCGCTATAAGCACTGTTATAATGTTATACAAGACTCATTGCTACATAAAAATAGGTTGTACATTCATTCATTATCTTCTGCTTAATCCTCTACGAGGGTTGCGGGAGGGTTCCACGTCTATTCAGGGGAGAATGTTTAGGGTGCTGTGCAGATACACCCAGGACAGGACGCCAATCCATCGCTGGGCACACTGACTCATACACACACACTATATGGGGCAATTTAGAGCACTCAATTTACCTTGAATCCATGTTTTTAGTCTATGGGAGGAAACTCACATGGACAGGGAAGAACATGGAAACTCCACCCAGATCGGGATTCGAACCGTGTATCTCCAGTGATGAGGGGGCAAATGTGCCAACCAGCTTTTTAAAACGAAAAGCTTTTTACTGAAGGCCAAAATGAAAAACAAAAAACAGCAACCAAAAACAGGCTGCACATTATTCTATGTAACAATCATCTACGTGAAATACAATGTTATTATGTTGTTATTTATCGTGTGTAAAAAAAAAACTTTCAAAATGGGCATTGCTTTTGTCCAACAACCTTAAAAATATCTTTCTACAGATTTTGTTTACAAAATTAAACTTTAATAATAAATAAATTTAAAGTTCAGAAAATGCATTTAAAAAAAAAAATTAAGAATGAAATCAGTCTCTTTGTATATATCCCAACCAACACTGCACACTAAGACTGGAGAAGATATTCTCAATTTTTTATTGCAGAATTCTTCAAATTCAGTTTTATTTCTTGGTGACCTGAGGTGTACTGCTCTTTTCAAGTCCATCCACGGACTTTCTATAGGATTTAAGCCAGGACTCTGCCTTGGCCACTCGAGGACATTCACCATCCAATTCTTAAGCCACTGCTTTGAGGCTTAAGGGTAGTGGAGAGAAATTAATTCACTGCCTTTTGCTACAAACCCAAACTATTTTAAAAGGAAGAATGGGCAAATATTCCCCAGAGACATATTCAGAGTGATGGCTATAATTAAAGCATCAAGTGGCTCTGAAAAGTACAGAATTGGTGAGCTGATCTTTTTTAACCCATTATATTTTTTAGGTTTTATTTTTGGAAAGGCATCTTTTCATAACATTTGAAAGGAATTATGCAAAGCTTCTTGTGTAAGCAAAGGTGGAGACAATAGAGAGTATTGGGAACGCCAATTTCAGGCTGCAAGACAAAAATGACTGCTTTAAAGTGGTATGAAGATTTTCTATGGCACTGTGAGTACCATTTACATGAAACATACATTTTCAGGCCTGTGCATGTTTACTGTTTAGATCAGGTGTGTACATGAAGTACACAGCACATGTTGGTAACACTCCTCCATGTATCATGTTCTGTAGAGATTTCCACTTGTTTATGAAGCTTTTCTCTTTGTTTTTATCCATTATTTTTGTGATAAAACTGGCAATGAGTTTTCACTGGTTAATTATGTCACATGACTAAATCAGGTCAGGATTCTGAGTGTCTTCAGAGTTGGATATTAATGCATGCTGTTAGCTAATGGTTCCAGCTTCTTGTTATTTTTTTTAAAGTATCACTTGTAACTTATATTTATGTTTAATTATAATGTTATAAATGTAAGAATAAAGTTTTTATATGTTGAATATAAAAAAATTATCGAACATCAATTAATGTACAGATACTTGTACATAAATTTAAAGATTGTCCAGATATCGGTCCACCCTCACTGATGATCATTTGGAAGCCTGCATGAGAATTGGTATCAGCAGCTACGTCCAAGACCCCTAACACCTGGCTGACGCCATTCAGCGCAAATCAACAGGTATTGCTTATAATATCAACAGGATGTATGTAAAACATTTTCATAATTAAAGCTTTAAATAAAGATGAATTCAGGAAGATCACGATGGCCTGTCCACTGAGACGTTCTCCCCTGGATGGGCATGGGGAACACCCCCTGTGACTCTCATAGACGGTTAAGCGGAAGATAAAGAATGAATATCTATGCCCGATTCATTTCACATAGTCAAGACACTTTGGACGTTATTGGATCGTCAGTGGCAAAAAGCTGCCATTTAGTTTGACATGGATGATTGTACCGTATGATTTACAGTATATGTTATGTTATGGTTGTGACTTACTCTCACTTGCTAACTCTAAATGTAATAATTTGAGCATAGATCATAAGCATGCATAAGGATACTGGATTGGCCACAGAACCCATGGATGATGTAAAGAAGCCAGTCTGGATGCACTGTTTCTGCCAGCTTCTCCAGCAGACGGTTGTTCCACACATATTTAGCATAGGGTTCATTCTTCAAACCATGCATTACTGGAAAATCAAGACAAAAAAAAGATAATGGCGTAACCAATTATATAGATTTCATTAACAACAAGCCAGTACTAGCTGACAAAACACATCACTGAGGAAAAGAAAATCTGCTCACACACCTTGTGTAGGGATGCCTTCATCTTCAAATATGTCAAAGCTGTCTTGTTTGCTGCTGCTGTTAACTTGGCGCCCTTCGTCCTCACTGGGGGAACATGGACTTCGAAGCAGAGTCAGGTTATACTGCAGTGAGTGACTCAGATCATAACTGTAACTATAAAAAAAGACATAAACAGCAGATTAACCCAATGCAGGAATCCAGACCAGAAGTGAAGGGCTATTTAACGGTAAAAAAAACAAGATAAACCAAAAGCCACAAAGATTTGAGAAAACTTCTCAGTGTAATGAAAATAATGTTGGAAACGTAAATATTTAAAAGGGAGTAATTAAATGAACTTGACATGGCTGTATAGTGGACTGAATTTAAGGCACCAGTTACAGATAAAGCACATTTTCTTTTGATCTGTTTCATGTGAAAAAATGTCTTACACATTTTGATCACCGAGGCCTTGAATGCCATCTGTATCTCAGGTCACTCATCATCGAAACCTTCACACATCCTTATCTGACATTTGGGTTTTAATTTTATTTGAGCCTCATGTGTCGTGTGATAAGGTGCCTGCCAGCAGCATCTTTCTGAGTACTGAAGAAAATCAGGGCACAGACCAGCAGATACTCCTCTTATATTTTACTGATGAGAATAAACCACCAAGTAAAAATGTCCAGTATGCACTGATGGCAGACTGGAGAATGACTAGGACAAAATCTGTGCCACAATAAATCAGCTACGGTCTCTGAATTGTGAATTCTCTGACTGTGACTGAAAGAGTTTAAACTATGGGAGTGGACAGTGTTTGAAAACTCCAGCAGCACTGCTGTGTCTGATCCAATTGTACCAATTTACCACAAATTAACACCTAACTTGTTAATGCAGTGCTGTAAATCAACTACCGTTCAATTTTCCGTGCTCTGTGGTGGTGATGTGGGTTTCTTGAGAATCATAGAACAGAGTTAAGGAAACTAATAGTAGTTTGTAGAGAAACAACTGGACTACAGTCTGTCATTATAGAACTACAAAGCCCATCTGTATAGTAATACAATGAATAATGAGTCAAGAGACAAGCAGGTGTACCCAAAAAAGTGACTGATGCATCTTATGTATAATAAATTAAAAATGAATGCACATTATTTTTTCAATCATCTTTATATATATAATTTTTTTTTATCTTAATCGGATCTTGTTTCAGTCTCTGTTACTTCCACTCTCTGTCTTGACTCCTTTCATTCATTATCTTCCGCTTATTCCTTTATGAGGGTTGCGGTGGGGTTCCCCATGCCCATCCAGGGGGGAACGTCTCGGGCGCTGGGCGGAAACTGGGACAGGGCGCCAATCCATCGCTGGGTACACACTCACTCACACAGCCACACACACATACACACACTATACAGGGAAATTTAGAGCATTCAATTTACCTTCATGTTTTTTGGAATATGGGAGGAAACCCACGCAGACATGGGGAGAACATGCAAACTCCACCCAGATAGGGATTCAAACCGGGAATCCTCAGTGCTGAGAGGCGAATGTGCTAACCACTAAGCCACCATGCCGACCCCAGAAAACTCAATGTCTTTTAATTAGCTTGTTTGACGTCACAGGGACAGTAATCTATTTTAAAACGACACTCAATTTATTTACAGATGAATTCATCCACCTACAACAGTATCAAACAACATGGAGACTCGAAGAAAACCTCGTTACTTGATTGTCTCTCAGTGAAGACAGGTCAGAAAGTCATAAGTGATGCTGTGATATCTGCAAGGCTTTTGAGAAAGTAAATCACAGATAAAAGGACCACAAAGAGTCAGAACTCAAGTGCAGTTGTCAGAAATTGACTGTTGCGCAAAGTCTAAAGGCCAAAAAGTATGAGAGGAGTATAAGAGGAAATTGTACGAATAACAGAACACTTACAAAGAGCATTCAGTTGAGATTGTATATGTATATGCGCAGACAGGAAGAGAGACTAGTTGTTTACACTATGTGTAAAAGAGAGACTCGAGACATTGCACACAAGAACAATTTCCTCATCTTCATGTGTTTTATTAAAGAGCCAGGCAGAACACTGTCTCTACATTTCATTTAAAGCCTTTTAAATTGTTTCTGAGTTTTAACCATGAACAGTTTTTTGACCCTAAATTCTGCCCAACAGATTCAAAAAGTTTAACGTCCTTTTGTCTCATATTTATTCCCTGCTTTACTGCAGATAAATAATTATATGTGATGCGGCGCGACACATATATTGATCTTCCTCAGGTCAACTTTATCCTTTATTTACAAAGTTTGCCGGAGGCCACAGCCC
>JAOUQT010296419.1:6227-16668 GCA_025769995.1 Xyliphius kryptos | reverse complement strand
CAAATCCAGACCTTCATGGGATAATAATTTTGATTTACATTTTGTTCATTTTTATGTTATTTTGTTCTCAACGCATTACACTATCTACTACATAAAGATTTTCCACTGAAATATTTTATTCGTTGAGATCTAGGATGTGTTATTTTTGTGTTCCCTTTATTTTTTTGAGCAGTGTATTTTGCTCCATCACTGCTTAACTAGTTGTCATTCAGCCTTTTAAGGAAAGTGACAATTATCAATATAATAATGAGCTTCCACCATTACCTTCCATCAACTGAAGTCCTGGCCACTTCAGCTAAATTACCTTTTGGCCCAAAACTGTAAGTGTTTGGGGAGATTATAATATATGCTGGTTTGTTGTTCTTAACAGTGCCAACTCCACACTCTTAACTGAACTACTGCTCTTTGTTTTTTTTAGAACTAAAAACCTAAATGCATAAGACACTGAAGACTGACTCGCCTACCCAAGCACCTGATGACGGGAGAATGGATGATGGAAAAAGAATGAGAAGGAACAAGGGTCTTGATAGGGAGGATAATAAACAAGAGGATCTACCAGCCAAAGATGCTGACTGCTTAGATGGAAACATTAAAGCTAAGGTTGGACTTGCAACAAAACGAACCAAGAAACCGCCAAAAAGCCTGGAGAACTTTATATGTCGTCCCTCTATCAGAGTGTTTCAGAGACATGCACGTGTAAAGCACAGCCTTTCCAAAGAGCAAGAGGAGGGTAGGAGTGATGTAATTAAAAGCCCCAGTAAGTTATATCATTCTGTTCTAAAGACAAGTAACACAGAATCCCTGATAACAGAGGAATGTTCATCAACAAGTGCAGTCCCAGTAACACTGTCTCCCACATCTCAGCTAACTACAAAGATCGTGTCACAAGCTTCAGACTCATCTGATGCAACAACTACTAAGGTATGAGCCATGTAATAAAGCAAAAGGGTGTAAGAGGGTATTCATTATTGCAAACAAATCCCATTCTGCCCCGCATTGGGCCTAACAACACCTTTCTTTATTCACAATAATGCACAACCTCAAGTTATGACTGTCTGTTTTGCTTATTTATTTAGAAAAGCATGTACATATATGGTCAAACACTGATGTTGAATGAGATGGTCACAAGTATTTACAGACCAAACTCATCCAACTATGTGTTAATAGACCTTGCACTTTTTATTGGGGTTGACCTCAGAATGTCTTTCATTATTGATTCCATAATTTAACTTTCTTCACTCTGGTAGGAAGATCAACTAAACAGACTACACATTTATGTGTTTTCAACCATGGAATAACAAATTTGAAAAAGCCTGTTCCACTCAACAGTATAAAAAAGTTTCAGTCAACACAAATTTGTTATGTATGCTCAAATATACTTATACATATTTAACAAAGTGTGCACCTATATGACAAGTAACCTTAATAAAATAGCTTTTGAGTTTAAGGGCCAGCTGTACCCAATAAAGAAAGTGCATGGTGAGAGTATTATTGCCACTCTATTTTTAGTGCCTGCTTTAACTTCATACTTCATTTGCCTTTATGATTTCTGTTCTGGTCCTATTACTACTGCATGCAGCCATGATAAGTAATTCATAGATTTATAAATAATATATAGTATTCTTGCCCAGCGATAGATTGGTGCCCTGTCCTGGGTGTATGTGCCCAGCGCCCGAAATGTTTTCCTTTGGATGGGCATGAGGAACACCCCCATGACCCCAGTAAAGGATTTAACTGAAGATAATGCACGAATGAATGAATAAATTAATATAGTATTATAGGACAAACGTTTTGAAACACTTACACATTGCACTTACAGAAGCTTTTTGGGACATTCTAGGTAAGTTCTTCCTTTAGCGCTGTAACAATTTTTTTGGGAGTGGTAGCTCAGTTGTTAGGGCATTGGACTATCAATCTAAGGGTTGGGGGTTGAAATCCCGGGTCCACTAAAGTTACCAATGTGGGTCCTTGAGCAAGACCCTTAACCCGTATTGCTCCAGGGTGTTGTTTCAACCCTGTGTTCCCAACCAAGCTGGGGTACTTGTAAGTCGCTTTGGATAAAAGCGTCTGCTAAATAACTAAATGTAAATGTAAGGATGTCTGTGTGGAAATTTCTGCCAATTCATACAGAAGTGCATTTATTATGTTACTGATGTTGGATGAGAGTCAGAGCTTTGATTGGGCCAGTCAAGCAATTTTAAATCAAACCCACCCAGCCAAGGCTTTATGGACTTTACTTTGACCACTGAGGCACAACCATACTGTAACAGACCTTCTCCGAACTGTTTCCACATCGCTGAGAGCATACAGCCGTCCAAAATGTTGTTGTAATTAGTTATAATATATTGTTTTATTGGGACTTGCAGCCAATTATGAACATTATTTTACATTATCCATCCTCCACCAAACTCTACAGTTGGCACAATGTAGTCAGACAGGTAGCTTTTTTGTAATTTGCCAAACTCAGTCTCACATTCCAGACTGGCATATTGAGTCTACATCACCTTACAATTGACATTAAGCTTGATAATTTAAGGCTTGTTTACAGCTGCTCAAATATGTATACATGTGCTGCGATGCTCTCAGTGCACAGTATTTGTGCTAATTTTAATACCTGAAAAAGTTTTGAATTCTGGATCTTATTTCTTGAGTCAGCAAAAAGTGACTCCTATGTCATGAGTTGCTTAATGCTTCAACTTTTCAACTATACCACTTATCATTGAAGGTGGAAAAATGTGGTGGGAGAAAAATTCCAATACTTTTATCCATATAGAGTGAATATGAAAAAAAAAAGTTTAAATGAAAAGTGGTTGGTGATAATTAAGAAGGGAGGATTATAACTTATTTGTTTCTTTTAATAGGTTCTTCAAAAGCAAACTAAAAAGTCAGAAGAGATGTTAGAATTGTCACCCAAGGAGCCTCATGATGCTGTTGCACCCCCAGCTACTCCTCTAAAGCAGCTGTATTCTTTTAAACGAGCATCCACTTCTCCTTCCTCTAAACAGGACTTATGTTCCGTAGAAGATATCACCTGTTCTAATGTGGACACTGATCTTATCTCTCCAGCTGCCAGTAATGAAAAGTCAGACACTGATCTGCACACTGGATCATCGAAAGAGAATTTACTGTCACTTGATTTAGTGCCCTGTGTTCCAAAGAATGTACCCAAACATAACGAATGTACTTTACAAACAACCCCCAATCGTCAACTTAGCAGAGCGGACGGTAAACATTGTTTAGAGCCCTCTCCAAGTTTTACCCATGGTAACAGATCTATCAGAACTGAAAAACATAAACACCAAAATGGCTGCATACAAAAGCCAAGTGAAAAACACCTGCAAGAACATGAAATAACTGCAGCCTTATCCACCAATAAGTGCATTAAAAACACCATGACCTTATCAAAGAATTCCAGAGGGAGCAAAAGACATAATGAGTCTGAGAACATAAACAGTTCCATAAAATCCACCTATAAATGTTCGATTCTTGAGCAGCTGGATGGCCATACAGAAGAACATGATAAACATGTGAAGAAAGTCAGGGCCCTTTCTGATGAAAAACAAGAAACTGGTCTAACCGAGACTGGGCACCTCCATAGTGCTTCTGTTTTAACTAAGTCTTTAGTTGATGGCTCATCTTCCAATCTGAGGAAAGAAGAAAAACCCATGAAGAGGCAAAAGGTCCGACATCTCGATGAACCTGAAATTTCCGAGTTGACCAAGGGACATAGCTCTGTTTGTGAAGTCAAACTGCAAAGTCACCAAGAAACTCATAATTCAAGTCATAAAATAGCACTGCAAAAGTCCCAGTTTAAAAAAAGGGGGCGACCAAAAGTCAGAGTAGAAGGACGTTTTGGTAATTCCCTAAATAATCAAAAAGTACAAGACCCAGATTCTGAATGTGATATTAAGCAGGCAAAGCCTATGGCAAAAAAACGTGGCCGTCCCAAACAATCTAGTTTTCGCTCTGCCCTTGAAACTCAGCAAGCAATAACTTCCAAGAAACATGATGCCCAAGAGCAACGACTTACTTCCAAAGCAAAGGAGATTGACCTATGCAAGAAAAACAAGAACATAGTAATGAAGACAATTATAAAAAATATCAATAAAATAAGAGTAAAAAAGAAAGAGCAAGTACTTACAAATATTTTATTGGGACAAAGGCTGGATGATAGTGGAGCTCTTTCTCAAGAAAACCCTGAAATAGATGTGAGCAGTTCAGTTCCTCATGACACAGACTCCTTGTCATCCCTTGTATCATCATTTGGAGGTGAGCTGGGTCCACAAATTAATATCAGCAAAAGAGGAACTATATACATGGGAAAGAAAAGAGGTCGCAAACCAAAAAGTCACCTAAATTTTAATTGCAAAGATCTCTCTGAGCTATATTCTGAACAAATAACATCAGATGCCACCCTTGTAAACAGAAAACAGTCATTAGGTAGCCATGGTGTATTATCAGATCCCTATTGTGCCCCTAAAACCGCAAGCTCTTCCTCTCCTGGGAGGAAATCACAGATTAGTTTCTGCCACAAAAATGTCAAAGAGCTTTTCTTTAGACAAAGCAGTGAAAGACAAAATGAATGCAAGTCTCAAAGTAAGGCAATGTTCACTTGCAATAGTGAAGATGATTTTAATGATAGTGCCTCAGACAGATGCGAGAAGAGCAGCAGGGTAAACGAGGATACAGTCCTTCGCTCACCGTTGACCACAAGTTCTGTATTTGCTGCATCTGCAATTAAGACATTTAAGGGCAAATCAAAAACGCTTTCATCGTTGCCTTCAAAAAAGCTTTTTTCTACTCATTTGTCAGAAGGCTCAGGTAAGCCAAAAGATCCACAGAAAATGCATATCAATAGTCCACTTCAGACATTTCCAAACCAAGATTCTCAGAAGTTCAAATGCCACAGAAAAGACCATCACTGCATAAGTCGGGAAAAATTGAGAAGACATAAATATAAATGTAAAAAGAAGTATTTACAACTCAGGGCCAAAAGGTATGACCCTGACTTCCTTGCTGAAATTGAAGACTTAGTTGTTAGACTTAGCCAGGTTCATATTCATCGTATATCCCGAACATGGATCATAGACGGGGGTAGCAATTCTGGAAGACGGACTATGAAAGGCAAAAGCCAATCTTATGACATTAAGTACATGCAGGAGAAGGTTCAACCTCCTGCCATGTTTCAAATTAACCTTAATGGCTACTACTCTCCTCATTCTGCCCTGTCTTGTGAACCACTTCAGTACGTCCAAATGGCCCATATGAAAAGAAAACATGGTTGCTCCTCTGAATCAAATGAACAAATAAACACCCATTTCCCTGTCCTGCACAAACATGGATACTATCTTCCACCTGGAGGGGGTTTCCCTTCCTACAAAGTACCATTTGCAGCTGCCTCGCTTGGTTTTGGAATCTACCGAGAATACCCATCTGCTGCATCCTTGTACCCGGTTTCTTTTCAACCATCATACATGCCCCACTACTCTAAAAGTCCTATTATAAGTCCATCTAAGTTTCAGAAGAGGAGGGCCAAATTATTAAGGCAAGAATCTGTACAGTGGGGACAGAAGGCCCATGGACAAATTCCTAGGCTCTCCCAGCCATCAACCTGTGGTTGTTCAAAAAGTTCACAAGGTCAGAATCGTGAGAAAGTAAGGGAGAAGTTCAAAAGCAAAAGGGATGTCCATTATAGGGCGGCAGAAAGGCAGTCAGGTTCCAGGAGTTGTCCTTGGCTTAGCAGTATCAGAATAGACAAAGACTCAAGAGACTCTTCTTTCAACTCCACCTCATCTCCTGCCTACTCTTCAGTATTCTCAAACATACAACCCAGTGCTTCAGACCAAAGACAGGTGGGAGATGTGCTATGGTCAGAGCATCAGCCACCATGGTGTCTTTCTAGCAGAAACCATAGTAAAAAGACCAGCGCAATAAGCAGTAAAGATAGACTTGAAGGGCAAGAGTCAAGTTCATTTCAGCAGTCAACTAAAGGAATAGCTTCATTTCTTAAGCAACCTCAAATTTTTGGTACCACACAAAGTCACAAAAGAAGTGCAAAGTCTGGAAAGTGCAGTCAAGAGTCAAACTTGCTGACAGAAACACATCCATCAGTGCAGGAGGTCTTTTCTCGACATCGGAAAGCAGCAGGTAAGAAAATGTATGTTTAATGTTAATCAAAATGATATCTTAGGAACAATTGTTTTACAAACATGTTGCATTAGCGATCAAAAGAATAAACACACTCTTTCTAAGTAAATTTGTTTCATGGCGACCCACTGGTTAGCTCAAGCCTTGCAGTGAGCAAGTCCTGGGTTTGAGGCCCTACCTGTGTGGAATTTGCATGTTCTGCCTATGTCTGATTTTAATACAGGCTTTTTTGTTTAATATCATGCAGACAAAGATTTAAGAGTAGCAGCTAAAAAACAATGATAAAAACAAATTACATATGTGGTTGAATTATTTTATCTTTTTAGCTGCTACTCCTCTAAAAAGTATTTTAATTTTGATTTAATTAAAAATATTAAAGCAATGAACAGTTATGCCTTACTTTTGACCATATTGCATAATTTAATTGTCACATGCCATTTTCAAATCAAAATTGTGTCTATTATTTATGCGTCACAAGCAATCCAAGCACCTGTGCAGATAATTACAGCATTTGTGCAATTCAAATTCCCCTCATTCACCTCCCACTGTTTAATTGGTTTCATGAGAAATCAGCACACAGAAGGTTGTTTGACTTTATGAAGAGTAAAAACAGATTGTAGCTGGCACATGACTGTGTTTTAGAGGTGTAAGTGCTGCTGTTTATATATAAACTGTTGAAAAGGAACTGTACTGTTTTCCATTAAGAAATTTGCTGGGGTATTAACTGTTTGCATCCCTTTAATGTGTGTCCTGTTGTGATTAGGTATTCTTTGTATTCTATTCTTCATGCATAATTTAAATTATTCATTAGATGAAGTTGAGTTAGTTATAACAGCTAATTTAAACAAAAAATGTACTCTTTACATCCAAAACCCTTTATTGTTTAAGTAATTTTATTTAACAGGCCTCACTCAATAGGATTGGCAGCACACTGGTTCAGTAGCTTTTAGCACCTCCACTTCACAGAAGGTTCTGTGCTTGATTTCCAGTTTGGGTGGACAGAAGTTTTTTTCTGTGAGGCATCTATTTGTCCTCCCTGTACCTGTATCCTTTTATTGTTTGTAACCATTTTTATTTATTTATTTTTTGGAAATACACTCTGAAATAAAGCACTCCATCTGAAATCACTCCACAAAAAAGGAAAAAACCTGTCACATAATCCAATATTTTTACTTATATACAAACCGTGTGGTCTGGCAGAAAATATGCTGTTTTCTACATTTCACTACATTTCAAACAGCCTTCTGCTTCCAGCTTTTAATGACTTCTACAAAAGAAATTTTGCACAGAGAACCAGAAGAATTATAATAACAACGGACACTGTTGCTGTACGAGAGTCTCATAGTCTCAGTTGTAGTTTATCTTAAATGTGTTGAATAGGGTTGAGGACACATACCTGTGCAAACTAAAAATTCATCTAACACTGCATACTGTTAAGGCTTGTTCAGGAATAAATGACTATCTAGGCAAAACACTGATGAATTGCATGAAGTTGCATGGCTAGTTCTTAAAAAGTTAGTCGATGGCAGAGAGAGAGTGAGAGAGCAAACTTCTAAAGCAGATGTTTCTGCTAAGAGGAGCATAATGTAAAGTTGCTGGTGAACTAAAATCAAGGACAAATTCAGTGCAGTACAGAGATTATTTATACTGAAAAAGTGATAAAGACAGACAAGAAAAATATGAGGTTTTTGCAGGTAATTATCTGCTTATGACATCACAATGCGTTAATCATATACACTCTATGGGCTTAATATATCTACTGCATGTTGGCTACAATTAGGGTACCAGTTTCCTAATGCTTAGTGATGCAGATGTATGTTGAAAGGACAGGATGATGATATTATTGTTGAACACAACTAAATTTGTTAATTAAATGCAGTTTTATGACTTCTTTAATGTCATAAAGGCTAAGTAGGGGACTTATCCTCCATTAGCAGCCCGGCATTGTCTTTTGGTCATTGCTGTAGTGTTCTGGTGATGAGAAGCTAATGATACTATTAAAGGCAAGCAGTTTGAGAAAATCAAGCACAACAATTCAGTAATTTGATTTTTGACACAGTGACTCCGACATAACTGACCAAAGCAGCTTAACCAAAATCCCAACTCATTACAGTTGAGCCTGAGCTCCACACCTTTATATTCAGGTATTAATTAAATGCAAACGTAAATAAGTGCGTATTTGATTTACTCTTAAAAACTAATAGAGATATAAAATCACAAACAATAACAGGAAACTGTGGTGCCTGTTATGATGATTTTACAGTATATGTTAATAATAAAATATTGTATTCAGTTATGAACCTATTATTAACTGGTAGCCAGTGCAGGTTTGATATGGCTGGGCTAAATTAATCAAACTTTCTGGTTCTAGTTAAAACTCCAGCTGCAGCATTTTGAATAAGTTGGCATGGTGGCATAGTGGTTAGCACGTTCACCTCTCAGCACTGGGGATTCCCGGTTTGAATCCCGATCTAGGTGGAGTTTCTATGTGTCCCCATGGGTTTCCTTTGGGTTCTCCGGTTTCCTCCAAAAACATAGATGTAAGGTAAATTGAGTGCTCCAAATTTCCCCATATGTTGTGTGTGGCTTTGTGAGTGTGCCCAGCGATATATTGGCGCACTGTCCTGGGTGTGTCGGCTCAGAGCTCGAGACATTCTTCCCTGGATGGGCATTGGGAACCCCACCGTGACCCTCATAGAGGATTAAGCGGAAAATAATGAATAAATGAATTAATAGAATATCCTGTAAGAAATGAGTTACAATAATCTGACCTTGAGATTATAGACGTGTAAATTAGCTTCCAATTTGGAAGGAGATATTTATTACCATTGACATGTTGCAAAGATGAAAAAATGTAATTATACAAATATTTCCAAGGTGATTTGCGAATGAAAGATCTGAATCAATAATGACGTCTAGATTATTTACAGATGAACTGGGTCTAATCAAAAAGTCATTAAGGTTTACCACAGTTTTAAAGACTTTGTTTATTTAGTTCCTCGATCCAACTGTAAGTACCTCAGTTTTATCAAATTTAGGCTTAGGCTGCGTTTTCCCCATTTGTAGCTCAGACACTGATGATGTCTGCTATTACATTTTGTGTAGTAATAAATATTTATCTGCCTTTAGGTTAACAGACTGTTGAAAAATGCTGAAAAACAAAGAAAATGATTCCATTCTTTACTTTAGTTACTGTGTTTTATTAGATGTGGACACGCTTTGGTTTATTTGCAATAAGATCTACACTTTCTAACCCTCATCTATCAGCCTGACAGAGATGTAAAACAAGCTCCACTGCACCACTAGGAACTAAGCAATACAAATCATTATTATGAATTATGAGTTTATTCCCTTATCTGCCTGCCAAAGAATGTCCATTTAGGAACACGCTATAGTCCCTCTGTCTGCCAATAGCTTCGTACACCCGTCTGTTTGACTTGGAAAGGTAGAATAGGAAATAAGGAGGCATTCAACAGTGGTAAGGAAATGTGGTTATGTGGGTGGAGGACAACGTGGAACGTTCTAAATGAACCCCTTACAAATGACTGAGAAGGAAGAGCAAATGAAAAAAAGAATTGTTTTTGTAAGTGCCAAGGAGTATATCTGGCAAGTGTACATCTTTTAAGTAGAATCAGATGTGTGTTACCACTCCCCCAATCCAAACCTGATCCAGACTTTTTCTGTTTAGTCAAACCCTTGTTCTGTTTTTTTTATTCATTCCATATGAAAATCTACCTTTTGACATGCAGTACAGTAATACTTTTACATTGATGTGATCTTGGTTTGGACTAGAAATAGTGTATCTAACACTGGTTTTGTTATAAATCCAGTGTAAAACTTTTTTTGTACTAATCCTCCTCATGAAGATTTTTTTTGTGATCTTTCACTAGACTGAGATATAATAATTCTCCCATCAGATTTCCTAATGGGTTATTATTATTATGTGCTGTAAAATTTGGCGGTGTGGTTAAAAGCACACCATTCTGATTGTGCAACCCCTTATCCTTGAGACCCAGGGCCTGCTGTGGTATGCAATGCTGTGCAGCTTTGTTAAAATGATTTATGGTTGAAAGTAGCAGTGATAGAGAGAAAGCCTTTTTCTGTTTAAAGGTCGTCATGTCTCTGTCTTTCAATTCGATCTGCGTATTTTAATTTCAGTAAGAGATAATAATAATTGTTAATACAGTTGGTAAATTATGTTTAAACGTTCTGCTCTTAATAAATTAATCTAACTCTATCTTTTTATTTTCCTTAAACTGCATTTAACTTTAATTGCTTGTGGAATTTACTGTAA
>JAOUQT010296411.1:0-16670 GCA_025769995.1 Xyliphius kryptos | reverse complement strand
AATCCCTCTGACCACTGTGCAAGACTTGTATGTGTCATTCACAAGACGAATTGACGCTGTATTGGCCGCAAAAGGAGGAACTTTTACACCATACTAATAAATTATTGTGGTCTAAAACCAAGGGTTTCAGTCCAATCCCTGTAAGTCAAGGCAGGTGAGCAAACACTTTTGGCAACCGTGCATGTTTAATGCCCTGCTTTATAATTATTGCTGGTTATACAGCAAATAAAGAAATCATAAGATATCAGTTATTATTTCACTCTGGATTTTATAAAACTCTCGAGTGTGATTCGAGAGCGTCCCGGTGTATAACTTCAGGACACAGACTCCTAACGAGGTCTCCTATATCCTGCTAATGGGCACATGAGCGGATGTAGTTGTAAACTTTGGGCCAGTCCGAATCATACTCGTTGGCTAAGAGAAGTAGAGACGGAACCTTCTGTCCGTATTCTGGGCTCATTTCGTACGTAATTTGTACATTTTCTAAAATCTTACGGATGCGGACAGGACGGACCATGAGGGCAGTGCAACATGTGATCACCTCCATTTGGACGCAAAGAAGAACTGGCGAAAATTTTCAAAGAATTAGTAAACTGAATCAAATTACACATTGAATCAAAGTACACAATGAATCAAACTATAAACTGAATCAAATTATACATTGAATCAAACTACACAATGAATCAAACTATAAAGTAAATCAAATTACACATTGAATCAAATTACACATTGAATCAAACTACACAATGAATCAAAGTACAAATTGAATCAAACTACACAATCAAATTACACTAAATCAGTGTACAAACTGAATCAAACTACACACTAAATTAAAGTACAAATTTAATCAAACTGCACAATCAAATTACACACTGAATCGATTCAAAACTGAATTAAATTACACACCGAATCAAACTGCACATTTAATCAAACTACATAATTAATCACACTTAAGCTAACTACACACTGAATCAATCAATTCAATCTACACAATGAATCAAAGTAGACATTGAATCAAACTGCACAAACAAACTACATACTGAATCAAACTATAAACTGAATCAAACTGCACATTGAATCAAACTAAGCAAGGGATCAACGTACAAATTTAATCAAACTGCACAATCAAATTACACCCTGAATCAAACTACAAACAGAATCAAAATACACACTGAATAAAACTAAACACTGAATTAAACTGCACACTTAATCAAACTACACACTTAATCACACTTAAGCTAGCTACACACTGATACAATCTATCTATATCATTTTATTTATATCATTTATCGCCATGTTTGATTTTTACTCCGAACTGCCCTATATTGGGTGTGTTACTCAACCTGACGCAAGGAAGTATGTGGGCAGTGATGGTAATACCGCTTAAAACGCACACATGCATTTCCGTGAGGCTTAAGGAAAAAAAATAATTACCCTCGGTTCTTTTTCCCCCTGGAGAGATCCGAATAATATTCATGCTTTTCTTCCACTTAATCCGCATCGGGTCATGGGTCAGCTGGTGCCCACCTGACAAACTCTGGGCGCAAGTGCGGGAAAAAACCATAGACAGGGCACCAATCTTTTATAGGGCACATACACACATTCACACTCTAAGAGCCGTCTTAGAGGCAGTAATTAACCTAACACGCCCGACTTTGGAATGCTGGAGAAAACCGGAGCACCCGGAGAAAACCCACACAAACACGATGAGAACATCCAAACTCCACACAGACCTGGGGATAAAACCTGGGTTCTACTTGTTGTATGGCGATAGCGCTACCCACTTCACCACCAGGCTGCCCCACAGAAAGAAACGATGAAAGGCAACAGTGTATTACTAGCACCGGCAATTAAACCCCGCACTAAGATTCCCAGAATTCCCATCCACACACTCTCTCCTGATTGCTGGTGTGTTTTTTATTGATCTGCACCTGTCTCTAGTTTGGATTCAGTCACTTGTGTATTTAACCTGCTCTTTAGGTTGTAAACCCCTGTGAAGTACCACCTGCCGGTCCAGTGCACATTTCTACCCACTCTTCATTCATTCTTCTGCTTTATTTAGACATGGTGCCCACCACTGGGCACAAGGGCAAAAACAACCCTTACAGTGCACCGTGCCATTCTAATGCACACACACACACACATTCACACACTAAGGGCCACTTTAGTGTCCCCAGTTCACCTAGCACGCATGGCTTTGGAATGTGGGAGGAAACCGGAGCTCCCGGAGAGAAAACCCGTGCAAAGACGGAATAACATGCAAAATCCACACAGAAATGTCCTTGTTGCTCTGAGGCAACAGCACTACCTACCCACTGCCCTACCATTCCACCTGATAAAGTCTTATTTCTTTGATTTGCCCATTACCCATCGCCTTGACCGATGCCCGTTTACACAATGACTCTTGCATTGGATTTGGGAATTTTCTCATCTTTCTTATACCCTTTAAATACATCTGCATCCTTATATGGACGTATAAACAGTTTTTAAAAATTTTAACATTAAGGCAGGTGGCATGGTGGCACAGTGATTGTGCTGTCGCCTCACAGCAAGAAGGAACTGGGTTTGATCCCCGGGTCTGGCAACCTGGGTAATTTCTTTGTGGGGTTTGCATGTTCTCTAGGTGTTCGCTAGGGTTTTCTTCCTGCGTTCATGCTAGGTAGGTTGATTGGCATGCTAGGTTAATTGGTGTCTCTGAAGTGGCTCTCAATATGTGAAAGTGTGTGACTGTGTGCACTGACTATGGTTTTTCTTGCCCTGGTGGGCACCAGCTGGCCCATGATTCCTTGTGGATTAAGCTGAAGAATATACATGAATGAATGACCATTAAGGCAAAGCTAAACACTAAAAAGGGTGCCACGCCATCACAGGGCACACTGTTAGGGCCAAAAGTGCAACATGGTTATTAACTCTGACCCATTTTGCAGGCACAAACATGGCCTCATTTCAACATGGATCATGGATAGAATCAACATGCCCGCCGAGCCAATGAAATGGCAATGATATGTTTAATTACGTTTGTATTATTCTGGGAGGTGGCACTGTGTTGAAGTGGGCAGTGTGTGTGTATATGTGTTTTTCATTGCTCCGTAATATTAGAGTGCCATCTATAAGCGCCTGTGTGTGCATGTGTTGCAGGAAACAGGAGTTGCTGACCATCTCAAACGTTCCTCTGGGAGAATGTCCACCATCACCGCCACGCACTGCGCCACCCACAATGAAGGTGAGTGCAGTGGTCAGCTCTATATATATATATACACACACACACACACAATGTATTATTCAACAATAAATAGTGCTGTTGCTTGTGAAAATCTGTAGTATCATTTAGCTGTTCACATAAACTTGGCACTACAGATCAAAGTGCCATCCTCGGGACATTCTAGAAATGTCCTCAAATGTTATAATGACAGTTTATTATTTAATTATTTAGTGTTTCATATTTGTTCCTGCTCTTGTGCCTAGAGATGCCAGGTGGGCACTAGCTGGCCCATGACCCCTTGTGGATTAAGCTGAAGAATGTGAATAAATAAATGAACATTAAGGCAAAACAAAACACTAAACAGGGTGCCTCGCAATCGTAGGGCACGCATAGTAAGGGCCACTTTATTGACACCAATTACCCTACCATGCACCTACACTCTACCAACTGCGCCATCCAAGCTGCTGATCTGAAGTATCAGATTAAATTTTACATCCTCAGGACATCCTATAAGTGTCCTCAAAGCTATAACAACAGTTAATATATTTACATTATATTTCCAAAAGTATTTGCTCACCTGCCTTGACTCACATGAGCTAATCCATAGGGTTCAATATAACGTCAGTCTCTTCACAGCTAGAACAGCTTCAACTCTTCTGGGAAGGCTGTCCACAAGGTTTAGGAGTGTGTTTACGGGAATTTTTGACCATTCTTCCAGAAGTGCATTTGTGAGGTCACACACTGATGTTGGACAAGAAGAACCTGGCTCTCAGTCTCCGCTCTAATTCATCCCAAAGATGTTCTATCGGGACTTTGTCATCCATGTCTTTATGAACCATGTTAGAAGAGGAAGGGGTCAGATCCAAACTGTTCCCATGAAGTTGGGAGCATGGAATTGTCCAAAATGTCTCGGTATGCTGAAGCATTCATACACCTGTTGCCACAGGAGTGATTGGAATACCTGATTCAAATAATTTGCAAGGGTGAGCAAATACTTTTGGAAATATAGTGTATTTAGTGTTTCATGATTGTTCCTGCCCTTGTGCCCAGAGATGCCAGGTGGGCACTATCTGGCCCATGTCCCTGTGTGGATTAAGCAGAATATTTATTTAGTGTTTCAGTAAAATGTAAAAAGCTGCCCATTTCCATGACCCTAGAACATTTCATGTACGCCCTGGCTCATTTGGTAGACACATGTTCAAATTACCTGCAACAGCTGACAAGAGATTGGGATGCTCAGTCAGTTTTTCTCTATTCCACAGAGCACATCTTTGCAAAACGATGATGATATTTTTTACCTTAAATAGCCCTTTGAATGCAAGTGAGTGGGTGAAAGAGTGTGTGTGTGTGTGTGTCCTATGACGGATGGATGGAATGGTGCCCTGTCTAGGGCTCCTACTACATTGTACCTTGTGCTGCTAGCTGGGCACCAGCTTCCCTGTGACCCTGATTAGGATTAAGAAAGTACAGATAATGAATGAATGAATTCATTAATGAACTAAATTTCTGAATCCTAAATTATCCCTCACAGCAGGAAGGACCCAGGTTCGATCCCAGGGGGAAATTATGCAAACTCCACAGAGAAATGTCTCTGGACGTCCCACCCAGCTATAAACGGGCAAATAAACCTTTAAAATGATGTTAAAAATGTTTGACTCTGCCCATGATCTAAGCCATGGCTGTTTAAAATGTCTGTTTCCGCAGTTACCTCACAGCAAGAGGGACGTGGGTTCGATCCTTCATTGTGGAGTTAGCCACAATACCTCTGCCACCGTGCCACCCCCCAAAATTTGTATTAAAAATGATAGAAACATAGGTTATATATGTGCAGATTGCAATATTCGTAACATTTTGGTACGTCTTGACAAGATCAGAACTGAGAATTATTCCCAATATCCCCCCAAAGTGCACACGTCCTTTCCCGACACCTCCTATATACAATCCATCAGACACATCATCACCTGCATTCGCATTTCTTAGTGTGATTAGTATTTTTTGTTGTTGTTTATTGGTATTTTCCCAACAACCAGGGATCGCCACAGTGAATCACTCGCATTGCCGATCTGGCACATGTTTAATATCAAATGCATTTCCTGACACAACCTTCACCCTTTGGGGCTAAGGATGGCACAATTTAAAATCAGGTCCTTAAATTCATCTAGCATGCTTGTCTTTGGAATATGGGGGGGGGACCGGCGAAAAATCCACGCGAACATGGGTAGACAGAAATTTCCCAGGTCATCACGCCTGAGATTCAAGACCGGATCCACTACCCAATGAAAGTGATCTATTTGCCAATATTCTTGCTAACATGCTGGTCCTCAGCATTGAATCAACCTGTGCAGAGAGACACACATATATGCACACACCTGTGAAGTTAACACACGTGTCCAGAACTGTGAGCTGCCTCCAGAGCTAATAAGGAGCAACCAGGGGTTGAGTGGCCTCCCCAAAGGCACTTCAGCTGTACAGAAGCAGGAAATTTCTAGTCGCAAGGCGGGTATTTTGCTGTGAAGTGACAGCGCGACCACTGATTGTTTTCTGAAAATATTTTTTTGGATGAGCTAAATGTTTTCTATCTGGACTGCAGGCTGGCCAGTTCAGTACCAGGTCCCTTCTTCTATGCAGCCATGATGCTGTAATTGATGCAGTATGTGGTTTGGCATTGTCATGTTGGAAAATACAAGATCTTTCCTGAAAGAGACGTCGTCTGGATGGGAGCAGATGTTGCTTTGGAACCTGGATATACTTTTCAGCATTGATGGTGTCATTCCAGATGTGTAATCTGCCCATGCCACACACACTAATGCAACCCCATACCATCATAGATGGTCGATGGTACCATTGGTCGTTCCTCTCTTTAGATCTAATGACACGGCGTACCAATTTTACACTCTCAAACTGCTTTCTGATATCACTTCACTATTTGTCGGTGCAGAATTGGGGGATTGGGGTTAATCTTTCCATCTTTACTTCCGAGAGCCACTGCCACTATAACCAGTCGTTGCCAATTGACCCTCCAGCTGTTTTTTTTGTACCTTTAAGTCTTTCAGCCTCTTATTGCCCCGTTCCAACTTTTTTAAGATGTGCTGATTATCATGAAATTTCCGATAAACCAAATAAATTTGGCAGTAATTAATCATCTTACACTCATAACCTACTAATCCACCACCTGTCATTCCTTCGTCCCATGTATCTTGCGAATCATGAGTGTTTTTATCCAGATGTTTCTCATCCATTGATTGTTCAGTGTAGAAGTAAATTGTATTCTGGATATTTGTTTTGTTTTTCGTTCATGTTTGAACTATGACCCCCATAATCCCATTCAGTTCCACTTTGAGGAACATTGCTTTTATAGATTACATTTACTACGTTGTGCAATAGCGGCGCATGGAATGACATCCTAGAAAGAGAATTGAACACGATGCCCCTGTTTGGTTTAATAACTCCATAAAAAGATTGTATTTCACTGATGTCTGTCACAGTGCAGTGTTCTCAGCAGGAGTCTCATGTGTCCAGCTGCAGGACTAGAAACTCAGTAAGTAAGCTTAGTAAGAAAGCTTTAGATTGATATTTGATTAGGTTTATCGTAGGGTTGCCGAGGTCCAAGCAATGAAAAACCGGGACACCAGGGTGGGGGGGTGGTGATTGTCGTGGGTTTTGGTGCTACTCTATCTTGTGAGTATGTTAGTGACGAAGGTACAGGGAAACGAAAAGTGTTCGATATGGCGGAAACCGGGAGGTAATCTGAGTTTGGGACAGATAGCTCAGGTGCAAAATGTTTGCTTATGTGAGACCAGGGGGGTGGTGTGCTAACGGTCTTCGCTTCCTCTTCGAGAATGTGGTGGGCAGGTTGTGCATTGTGCTAAATGTGTTGGCTTTGCTAGAACAGGAGGGGAAGAGCTTTTATTCAAAACCGGGACATTTGACATAAAGTATATTTTTCTGGACACACTATTAAAAAACAGGGCAGCTTGTGCCAACCCTAGATCATCGGCGCTAGATTGGGCACTAGATTGTTTGGTAAACTGAGATATTCAGATGCTATCCCCCGTACACATACTTCTACTGAAAGAGTGCTGATTCTGACCTCCTACACTTGCCTGATCCAACTTGATGGTCAATGTCCTCACATCAGGCGGATTGACAAGTTTCTCCTGGGACATCCTTTGGACTTACACACTCTCAACACTGCACACACCCATATTTTCCGACTTCTATTTCAAATTGTTTAATCCTTGAGGGTGGGATTTACTTCGGAGCCTGGTTCCTCTTAATGTTATTTCCACTTATAGTCTCAGGGAGTTTTTCCTTGCCACCTTCACCATCTGGCTTTATCATTAGGGACATGAATGAAGTAAATATAAAACTGAATTATACTCAATAGTAGTTAACATTAGGCGAATGTCTTACTTTCTAAAGTCCACGCCTATAGGACAATAAACGATAAATATACATTCACAACAGTTATGGGAGCACTTGGGTGAAGGCAAGCGCAAGAGCTGAGAAATAAACGGGGCTGAAGACGGCATAACAGACAACACAAAACTTTATTTAAATTCAGAACAAAGACACTGAATAAAAACTAAATAAAATGGAGGCATGGCTGACGGCACACACACTGGCAACAGCCCCGAGAAAAGACACTGAAACTATTAAACCACCAGGTGTGGGCGCACACTAAAGGCAGCGCATGCAAACAAACAAAATATATTATATAAGGCATAAAACATGGCACATAGAACAAAATATTAGATGCAGCGCGCTACATCCCAAAAAAAAACAGACGCAAGCATTAAGGCAGAAAATGAGCCACATAAACCAGATGACAATGGGAACGCTACAACCCGGGAAGCGGGGGGTGCGCTACAACCGCACACAGAACCACAAAACAAGAAACAGAAAGAGAGAGGAAGAAAGCAAAAGGTAGCGAGCGAACATGGAGAATTCTCCCGAGGAGACGTACACAGTGCTCTAAAGGAAAATTGTGAGTTTTGCACATGAGCTATCTGTCCCAAACTCAGATTACCTGAGTCCTGAGTGGAGAATAGAGTACAACTGTGCGACCCTGAGTCTGGTATCTGAAATGCTTAAATAACAATTCATGTAACATGCGCCAACCATGGAGCGCTTCCTACACCCCCTGGTGGCCAGCAGCGGTATCTGACCCCTAACAATAACCTAATTACTTTTATAAGCAGTTTCTGACTTAAAGACAAGTGTTGTCATGGTTCTATAACATCACCAGACACATGAGGAGTTTCAGACAAATGCAGGCTTAATTGCATACAGAAATACACTCACTATCCACTTTATTAGGTACACCTTTTGAATTACTAGCTAACACAAATATCTAAGCATCCAATCACATGGTCACAACCCAATGTACGCGAGCAGGTAGAGGTGGTCAAGACAAAGTTGCTGAAGTGCAAACCGAGCATCAGAATGGGGAAGAAAGCCGATATGCACTCACAGGACACTTTATTAGGAACACCTTGCTAGTAAAAATTTTGGACCGCCTTTATCTTTCAGAAGTGCCTTAATTCTTCGTGGCATACTTTCAACAGAGATGGTGTTCTGCATTCCTTGGTTGGAACGGGTCGTCGCTTTAGATACTGTTGACTATCTATCATCTCGAACCAGTTTGCCCATACTCCTCTGACCTCATATTGTCCACATATTGTCTCTGACCTCATATTAGTCCACACTTCACAAGTCCAACAATTAAGGAACTTCTGCATAATAATGTACGGGGCAACAAACTTAAACAATGTCGGAAAATAATGAATTCTATAAGGTCACATGCAGACAAATAGAGCATACATATTGTTAATAACACACACACATACACATATACACATACACATAAACACACACATACACACACACTTTCCTTAGTAATTAGTGCCTACACCTAACATAAAACCCTGGCTGTAAAATAGAAAAGTGTGTGTGTGTGTGTGTGTGTGTGTAGTTGATAAGAACGTCAGTGCACTGACATTAGCCCCGGAAGCTAAGAAAAGAATTGATAGAAGAGAAGAAAGAGAAGTGTGAGGAAATATCTCCAGACTGGTAAGACCAGTTTGCGGCATGGTGTGTTAGAGGTTTATCAGACACACCCAGTATCCTGTTCCTGCTTTGCATGCACGTGTGTGCGTCCGTGAGCGTGTGCGTGTCCGTGTGTGTGTGTCTGTAAAAGAGAAGCTCATGGCCGGGTCTGATAGAGAGGTATGACACAATCTGTAATTTTCAACATGACACGCAAGGGTGTTATTTAATTTTTGTGAGCATGTGTGTGTGTGTTTGAGAGCATGGAACTGAAAGAGTTTTTCTTATGTAATGTGGTTTTACGTTGTGTGTGCGCATGTGTGTATACGGATATGTCTTGGTCCCTTCAATGATAGAAATATCTGGTACTGTTGAAGTTGTGAGGACATTTTACTTGGGATTTTTTTTACTTAGGTTCAGGTTAGTTTCATTTATATGTATGTGTGTGTGTGTGTGTGTGTGTGCGCATATGGAACTGAAAGAGCCTTTCTTATGTAATGTGTATTGGTGTGCGTGTGAGTGTGTGTTTAAATGAGCCAGAAATGATTGAGGTTAGGGTTAGTGTTACGATGCATCCCTCCATTATTCATTCATTCATTATCCACAAGGGGTCACGGGTCAGCTGGTGCCCCCCACGCAACCCTGGGCGCAAGGGCAGGAACAGTTCTAAACAGGGGGCCAGTCCATTGTAGGGCACACACACACACACAAACATAGTTTCACACACATTTAAATACTACATTTGATCTTAGTCAAAAGGCCGAGAAGCAATCGCACGTCTTTGGAATGTAGGAGGAAACCGGATCACCCGGAGAAACCCCGCGTGAACACGCAAACTCCACACACAAATTTTTCCAGGTCACCCCCAATATGTTTATTATTATTACTGTTATTTATTGATTAACATCATCTTCAGCATCGGTGTCCATTTTAATAGGAACAAGCTCACCTTTTATATACAAGTCAATGACAATTTAACATTTTCAATTTACCTAGCCTGCATGTCTTTGGACTATGGGAGGAAACCCGTGTACCCATGTACCTGTGTAAACCCACACAAACATCGGGAGAACAAGCAAACTCCAGACAAACATTTTCCAGATCGCTCGAACCCAGGATCTTCTTGCTGTGAGGCCACAGCACTATCCACTGCGCCACCCTAATATTATCATTATTATTATTCATTTGTTTTCTATACCCGCTTAATCCTAGTTTTAGTGTTATGGGGAAGCCGGTGCCCACCCGGCAACTCTGGGTGTAAGGGCAGGAACAAAACTAAACAGACTGTCAATAGGGCACACACACAAACACACTAATGGGCAATTTAGAAACACCAATTAACCTAACATGCATGTCTTTGAAATGCGGGAGGAAACTGGAGTACCTGGAGAAAAGTTGGGGAGAACATGCAAACTCCACACAGAAATGTCCCGGATTTGCCTCACCCGGCGCTCAAACCCGGATCTTTTTACTGTGCAGCACCTTCCACTCTGCCACCCTATTATTATTATTATTATTATTATTATTATTACTATAATTATTATTATTAGAATTATTATTGTTGTTATTATTATTATTATTAATAATATATTATTATTATTAAATGTATTATTATTATTATTTTTTTTTTATTATTATTACTATAATAATAATAATTATTATTATTAATAGAATTATTCTTATTATTAATATTATTATTATTATTATTATTAGAATTATTATTAATATTATTATTATTATTGTAATATTATTATTATTAATATTATTATTATTATTATTATTCATCTATATTCCGCAAACCTGATTGGTCTGTAGTTTCCTGCAGCTGTTGCATTCTATCTAACTCTGCTATAATGTTGTATGCATGTGAAACCGCTGCCGTGTAATTGCTGTTTATCAGCTGCGGCGCAGCTGCAGAGTCTGCAGGGTGTATGCAGAGATAAAGAGGCATGGCACGTGGATACATACGTAGCATTACATCTGTTGTTTCTCGTTCCATCATGGTGTCACACCCTCCTCTCTGACCCCACAAAGTTGAAGATTAATATCTGCCCCTATTTGGAGCGGATTCTCTGGGTTACGGTGGATGCATGCGGTTATTCTGGCTGGACGTGGAGTCTCGTATGTTTTTCAGTCTGCTGACTGTAATCCGGATGGGGGGTCATTATTAAACGCGTGGTTGGTATTGGCATCTTGAGGAACTGAAGAAGATTACTATAACAGAAACATGTGAGTGTCGGGAAGGCGGAGTTTTTCTTCACGGTAAGACAACGTTTGTTCTTTCATTAATTTATTTGATTCTTCATCATCCACACGGGGACGGCACAGTGGCACAGTGGATCGTTCTGTGGACTCACCGCAAGAAGATCCTAGGTTCGAACCCCGGGTGGGGAGACTCTGGAGATTTCTGTGCGGAATTTGCATGTTAACCCGTGTCCATGCGGTTTTTCTCCAGGTCCTCTGGTTTCCTCTCGCATTCAAAAGACATGCATTATAGGTTAATTGGTGTCTCTAAATCGCCCGATAGTGTGTAATTGCATGTATGTGTTTGTGCCCTATGATGGATTAGTGCCCTGTCTATGGTTGTTCCTGCCCTGTCGCCCAGAGTTGCCAGATGGGCACTTGCTTCCCCGTGACCCTAAATATAGGATTGAGCGGGTATAGAAAATTTAAAAATGACTTAATCCACACAGGTCACAGGCCAGGGCTCAAGGGAAGGAACAGCACTACCCACTGCGCCACTTTGCCTCCAGAATTGACAAAAGTGGGTTTCCAAAAAATTCCTGTTAAGAAATGATTTTACTCAGTCGGTGCCCACCTGACAACTCTGGGCTCAAGGACAAGAACAACCCTAGACATGATGATAATCCATCGTAGGGCACGTACAAACACACACACATTCACACCACTCCCTGTGTTTGAGCGGGTTTTCTCCAGTGTCTCTGATGTGAACATTAGTGCGTGAATGTGTGTAAGACTGTATGCCCTATGTGTGGAATGGTGCCCTGTCTAGGGTTGTTCCTGCCCTGATTTGCCATGTGAGCTATCCCACAACCCCGTGTCGATTAAGCGGAAGTTCGCAAGGGGGCAGTCATAGGCTTGTGGTTAAGTCTCTGGATTAATTCCTGGTCCCACCAAGTCATGATACGGCTAAATTGCCCTTTGGCAAGGCATCCAACACCTGCTTGCTCCCTGAGCGCCATGGAGGCAGTTCAACGCTCCGAGCCCATGCGCTCACTTCAAAGTGTGTGCATATATGTGCATTCAATTGCCCAGATGGGTTAGACGCAGAGGGCTAATTCTGCCGTGTGCAAGCATAGTGGCAAATAGATCATGTTCACTTGCACGTTCATGAATGAATGAACATAAATAAACATACAGTTAACACTCTGCCAACACCTAACACACACTCAGTCACTCAGTATCTGTGACCATTGCCTGATGGTCAGAAAAGCCTTGATCTTGGCTGCCCAGTTGATTTAAAAGGGCCGCTGCCCTTCACTGGGCATGTCTGGTCATGGTACATCCCTAGGACTTAGCTGTAAAACGGTGAGCACAAAAACACTCCTTGATTTCAAGTAATTATAAAATGAAAAGTTTTATTAATATCTTCATAAATATTAAGACTTCAGAAGCAGTAATGGCAAAGAAGTCTCGTCGCCGCCAAAAACCCTGGATGATTTGCAAGATGGCATTACTGAAGACCTATAATCGATCGTGCCAGAGCTCTGCTGCAGAGTCTGGTCAGAGCTAGATTATTGCATCAGTGTTTCCTCGAGTAACAGGTGGTACAAGCATCGAGTGTGTGTGAGAACAGCTGATACCTCATGATACCTTTAGGGGTTGGTGCAATGTAAGCCACCAAATGTGAACAAATATTCCTAAAAACGTACATTGTATCCCGGTTCGAAATCAAGGAATGTTTTTGTGCTCACACAAACAGGAAGCGCACAAATGTACTGTATGTGTACAATGTTCTAACACATCTTGCTTTTTGCTCTTCCCTTTCAGTCTGCAGAGTTCTTCGACATGCTGGAGAGGATGCAGGTGAGTGTGTGTTGTTGTCTTCATGCTTACTAGCCTGACATAATAATCCTGGTACAAGATGCACTTCTGGTAGCTGGTTTATTAAGCATGGGTGTGTGCACGATGCCAGTTGTTTTGAAAGAAAGTGCCTCTTGTGCAGGCAGAGTTAAATTTGTCCAGCTGGGCAAGCAGCAGGCAGATTACCTCCATGCCACTCTGATTGAAGGCAGAAAAACAAAAAGCCTGAATATACCCCCCTGCATAGCCTCATTGATCCATCTAGTATTTTTCTCAGTGGCCGGTTATTATTGCTGTCGTTAGTGGTGTGACCTTAAAATCCGGAGTTTAAGCTTGTGAACAAGGACGACATTTCCAAACCCAAGTGTGTATGCCAGAAAAGTGTTAGCCAGCATGTTAGCCAGAGAAAATAACCGACTGATATGCATAAAACTAGATGATTGAAGACCTTACACTGTTTAAATTTAAAAGCTCAGACTATTTTGTGCACATTTGCAGCCACGCACAACGGTTTTCTGCTGGTTTATGTATTTTCCTAATTGAGTTTGACAGAGACAGTAGGGTGACATTCTGTAGGGAGGCAGTGTCAGAAGAAGGCAGCGCTAAATGTGTGTATTCCTAACATCACTGGTCATATCACAAACAAATTAGCATGCCACTGTAAGCTCTATTTAAGCAGGTGAGGCGATAGACTCCAGGTCGCACTGTTTGTGAATGGTCAGGGACACTGTTACCCTAAACCGGTTAGTGGCAAGGCGGTAGGATCTTGGACCGTGGTAATTTGAAGAATGGAAAGTTCAGGGTCTATAAAGGGTATGATTTTATAACTGGTTATTCCAATTCGTACTATGTGGTAGCGCTTGTAGTAGACATTTTTAATATGGATGTTTAATATACACCATACGGGCACCACGGTGGCACAGTGGGTAGCACTGTGGCCTTACAGCAAGAAAGACCTCTGTTTGATCTGGAAATTTGTGTGCACAATTTGCACATTCTGCCCATGTTCAAGTGGGTTTCCTCCCGTGAGACCAGGTGATTTGGAGATTCCAAAATGTCCACAACTTGTGTACGATGTACAGTATATAACTTTGTGTGAGGATTTAAAATGATCCTGTTATGACAGACACTCGTGCTGAAACTGAGGTTAAACTCACCCCCACCCTCACCCTCACCACATACTGTAGATACCCCACTGTTCTAATGGTGCTGTATTTACCCCTCCTCCCCTGCGCTTCATTCTCCATCTTTCTAAACGTATCCAAAATTATTGTTAACAACAAAACACACTCTTAAAACTTTACTCTAATCTTAGCTCCTTCAGTGCGATACACTTCCTGGACACTTTATTAGGTATACCTAACTTCAGACCTGCTTAAATTCTTTGTAGAATACATTCAAAACAGCGGGTATTCTGAATTCCTTGGTTGCACTTGGAGTGGTTATTTGAGTTCTTTGTAGGGGACGGATCAAGTTTACATTTTGAAGATTTGTCAGATTGTTAGGGGACAGTCAGTTTGTGAATTGCTGTCAGATTGTGAAAAGGTAGGTATTATCAATGCATTGTTTAAATACAATGGAAATGTGCACAAGTCTCATTACGTAACCGTCTTCGTTTCGGATAACAATACACACTCAACAGCAACTTTATTAGGTACACCTGGTCAATTACACCTGGTCAAATATCTGATCAGCCAATCACATAGACATAACCAAGAGCTGAAGGCCAAATCTAGCATAGAGATCGAAGAGAAAGGTGATTTAAGTGGCGTGGCCTGCTTGTTGGTACCTGACGGGCTGGTGTGAATATTTCAGAAACAGCTGATCTACTGGGATTTTCACTTGCAACCATTTCTAGGGTTTAAAAAGAATAGTCCGGAAAAGAAAACCGGGTGAAAAATACCTTTGTTGATGTGAGCGGTTAGAGGAGAATAGGCAGATTCAAAGGCAGAACGCAGTCCAATCTTTTTCTAGCAACGTGTACCTAATAAAGTGGCCTGTGAGTGCATTTTTATATCCAGAGTTCATTTATTTTTGCAGCTTCCCCCATTTCCACCCATTCCCCAATTACCCCCTATTCCCCTCAGTGGGGCAGCACACTGCTCCGGGTATTCACACCTCGTATGGGTTAAATGCTGAGAAAAGTAATCAAAAATAAAATAAATTCACCCTGGTAAACAGCTCAGGCACTCGGCAGTTCATTCCAGGCCATTCCATTTCCAGAAGCACATCAGATGTTCTGACGGAGCAGAATTTATAATTGAATCATTCGCCAGTGGTAATTGCAGGTGTGTGTGTGTGTGTGGTATATGATTAAGTTGAAAGAGTTTCTTTTAGACATCTGAGGTTTGTTTCATGAACAGAGGATTTTATTTTTCTACTTGGCACTTGACTCTGGAATGATTCATGGATTTTAGTAAGAACAGTTCAGAGGTGGAACCCTAGACGTGCTAGGACGAAGCTGCAAGTGCACACCGACATCTGTCCATCTGTGTGGTATATTAATAACGCTTATATAACTGTAGCTATCTGCATACATCACATCACAGTAGACAACCCCAAATTAAGTTAGGACGCTGTGTAACATGTGAATAAACACACAACTCAATGATTCGCAAATCTCATGAACATACATGTTATTCATAACAGAACACATATCCATCCATCCATCCATCCATTATCTTCCTCTTAATACACACTGAGTTGCAGGCAAAAGTGAGATATTCATTCAATTATTCATTATCTTCCCCTTAATCCACTCTGGATTGTGGACAAAAGTGAGATATACATACATTCATCCATTATCTTCCGCTTAATACACACTGGGTTGTGGACAAATATAAGACATTAATTCATTCATTTATCTATTATCTTCCGCTTAATACACACTGGGTTGTGGACAAATATAAGACATTCATTCATTCATTCATTTATCTATTATCTTCCGCTTAATACACACTGGGTTGTGGACAAAAGTGAGATATACATGCATCCATTCATTATCTTCCTCTTAATACTCACTAAGTTGCAGGCAAAAGTGAGACATTCATTCATTTATCCATTATCTTCCCCTTAATCCACACTGGGTTGTGGACAAAAGTAAGATATACATATATTCATCCATTATCTTTCGCTTAATCCATACTGGGTTGCAGACAAAAGTGAGACATTTATTTATTCATCCATTATCTTCCGCTTAATGCACATGGGTCATGGGCCAGCTGGTGTCCACCCGGCAACTCTATGTTCAAGGGCAGAAAAAACCCTATACAGGGCGCCAATCCATCATAGGGCGCACACACACAAACTGTCACACACACACATTCACACACCACGAGTCACTTTAGAGACACCAATTTACCTAGCATGCATGTCT